>VXBT01004311.1:479942-517267 GCA_013400235.1 Oriolus oriolus | reverse complement strand
TTAAGCAGTTCCAGATGGGCTTGGTGCTCTCGGAGAGCTGAGGAAGCGAGCAGAGAGCAGCGCGGAGATTTGGGTAACTGCCCCAGGCAGTAGAGAGGAGGGAGATCTTGGCAGAAACTCCCACTCTGCGCTGCCGGGATGGGACGGAGCTTGGCAGCCAAGCTACCCGTCTGTGGGGCGAGCCTTTGGATGTGCACCGAGTAACCTTTTTTGGGGAAGGGGTGGGGTTTTTTTCTTTTAAATATCATTACTCCTTCTCTGGGAACTTTCCAAAAGTACAACCTGGAAAAAAATGGAGCTGGAGGGGGAGAGGGGCCTTTTGGATCTCAGCCTGACGCAAACAGTTGCCCTGCGGAGGCAGGTCTGCAGTACCGACCGCCTTTCCTTCCTTCGCCTGGGGACTTTGGGGATCTTCATCTGCCTGCACCAGCCCAGCTCAGCTTGGTGGCCCCGTGGGGACATCTGTCCCGTGAAACCATGGCCACAGGGCAATGGGGTCACAGAGAGAGGTGGCAGGAGTGTCCCCATCGTAACATGTCCTGGAAACAAGGGTGGCTTTGCAGGCTGATCTGCTGCCTGTGTCCTAGTCAGTGGCATTCGCGGCTCGAACAGGTCTGGCGTCTCCTGATCGGATGAGTTATTTCTGTGGCAGCAGAGGACGGCGGCATAGCCATTCCTGCTGGGGACGGCGACCTATAAATCTGTCCTGCCTGCTGGCCATAGAGCTCCTGCCCGCCTGGCACAGCTGCTCACACTGTCCCTGTGGCAGAGAGCTGAGGGGGGCAGCCCCTTGCCCTGGGCCAGGCAGGGACATTCCTGTCCCAAGTGGGCAGTCTGGGAGCAGGCAAGGATGAGAGGCTGTCTGTGGGATCTGTCCATTCCCCTTTGCACACAGCCTGGCACAGCAAAAGCATCTTTTCCTCCTGGATAAGCTGAAGCAGCAAGTACCAGGGCGCATCCACCACGTGGGCAGGGATGGCAGCTCTTCCTTGGCCAAGCTGACCCTGGCGTAGCACGCTGGGCTCTGACATCCGAAATCCCCGTGGTATTAATAGAACAGTAATTGCAGTGCAGGGCTGGGCTCGGGCAGCTGGCTCCCATCCTCTCCCAGTGTCGGTGCGGCCTTTCTGCAGGACTGGGGCCTGGCAGCAGGACCTGGCAGGCTTTGGGCAACGGGCTGCATGTGTCCTTGGCGTGCAGCTGGAGGGCGGAAGCTGCTGTCCCAGGCAAAAGTCCCAGGTTCCCAGTGCCATGCTTTGGAGGGGGATGCACACAGTGTGATGCTGACGGGTGCTGGAACCCAGCTTGGCATGGCCCTGCTTGTAAAACAGCAGAAATCTGCCCTTCCCGCCTTGATCCAGTGCGTGACCAGGCAGAAAGGAGCACCCATCCCTCCCTGAATCCCAGCCTCTGCCACTTGATCTGCCTTTTGCAGAGCTGGCACCTGTCCTCTCTCACATGCTTCAGTCTGTCTCACAGCCGTCAGGAAACAGCTCCTGGTGAGGAGCACGTGGCCGGAAAACCCTCTTCAGCCGGTTAGCGGACGGTGGGTCGGCGACAGGGCAGGGCTGGATGGATGGAGCATTCCTGTACCCCTCTGCCCCACGTGCCAGGCAGCTCCCAGTCATCTGGGATCTGGATCTTACCAGTGCAGGAGGTGCAGGACATTGGGGTCGGATGGGAAGGACTGTGAGAGAGATGCAGTAGGCCAGTAGCTCAGAGCCATGGGACCGTCTCTTGGCTTGAGGTTAATACCCCAGTGTAGGTGTGGGATTGGGAAATGAAGGATGCATCCTTGGAGCATCCTTGGAATTAGAGTTTTGGGCCCTGCTGTGAGCTTACCATGGTGCTGGCAGGGCTGGTACTGGCAGTGGTGAATGATGCCGGGACTGGCAGTGCTGCCCACCCCTGGCTGGGCTCTCTGGGCAGGAACTGCCCAGCTTGATGTGTGCATGCACCCTGTGTGCACAGAGGGGCCTTAATCTCAGTTGGGGCCTCTGGGCCCTGCCATAATGCAGAAATAATGAGTCTATTATTAAGTGCCCACAGTACTTCTTCACTCCGGTGGCTCGCCTCCAGCAGCAGGCAGAACCTGCCCCGCTTGAAGTGGATGTGTCATCATTTGCCTCAGCAAATCCGATCCCCTTTGATGATGGGCCAAACGCCCTTGGCATGAAGGGCCACAGCTGTGATACAGGCCCCTTTTTTTTCTTTCTTCCCCTCCTCTCTTCCCTTTGTTCCCAGTTCACTGACAAGTCACCGGCTTGCCTCGGACCTGGGACAAGTGGACGTTGGTGGTCATGGGCGGTCAGAGCCCCGGTGCCGCCCTGGAGAGGGATGAGGTGGGGGCCCAGCTCCTGCGGCAGCCTCGCGTCTCCCCCCTTGGCGCTGGGGAGCAGCAGGCGCCCTGCTCGGCATAAGGACAGGTTCCCAGCGTGGGCGGCGATAGGGAGTGCTCCAGCCCTTCCCTTGGGCTGAACCGCACTGCCTGGCCTGCCCGGCCTGACAGTCGGGGAGCGCAAGGGTGGGACCAGCACAGCCCCCTGGCCTTGCGCTGTGGTAGACCAGTGTGCAGGGGGTCCCTGGAAGAGATGGGATTCCTGGGGGAGGATGAGTGCATGTGAGCTGTGCAGCATGCTGGCAGTGCTGCCAGCCCCATCCCTGCCGAGGGAACTAGCAGGTAGTGCCTGTCGGAACCTTCGCCAGGCTCCCGAACCCCATGCCTGGCACATCCACCATGGGTACCTCCTGACCACCGAGGGTGCCTGCTGGTGCTCTGCCTGCTGCCTCCCACCCTGGCTGCAGCCTTCCTCCCTGCTCTCCTGGCTCTTGACTGCATCAGCACGAGCCTCTCCTCCCTGCAGTACAGCTCCAGCACAAGGGGCTGCCAAGTGCCAGAACCTCCCAGCACGCCACCCCCTGCGCTCCAAAGCTGCTGTCTGTGGTGTGCTCCATCCACAGAGCACGTGGGCTGAGCGGGACGGGAGAGCTTCCTAAATGCAGGCAGCATGTGGAGTCCCCTAGCCTTGGAGCAGGGACATCCCCTGCCTAGGAGGAGGATGGCTGCAGGGTTTAGCTGGGGTCGGAGGGGGAAGAACCCTCCTGGAGGAGGAGGAGGGATCTGGGTGAGCCACATGCTTCAAGAAAACGTGTTGCGGGGTCTCCCAGACCTGACGCGCTCACAGGGCGCTCCCGTGGCTCAGCTTTTGTGTACGGAACGCTTGTCAGCGGGAAAAGTGCAACCTCAGGTTCTCTCCCACAGGCAGCTCTTTGTTCCCAGATAAAGGACCTTACACCAAAGGCCCTTTGTGCCGCTGCTCAGAACAGTGCTGGGATTAATTGTACCGATAGGTGCTTGAATGGAGAGCACGCAAGGCCACTCACTCCTGGCGTAATTATCTTCAAAACCGAGAAGGAAATTGAAATATGCAGAGAGATGCCCCTTTTGGTGGCTTTTTGACTAGCAGGCAGTCTCCAAGATTTAAAGTGCATCTCTAAACAAGCTAGCTTTCCTTCCAGAGGAGAAAAGCACGGCAGTGAGGGGAAAAGGCATCTTGCACCACCGCTCGCAGCCACCGTGGTAGAAGCCAAGCCATGTCCTGGGGCAAATGGCCTGGCCATTGATGGTGTCTGCAGGAGCTCAGCATGGGGCAAGTGGCCACATAAGGCCCCTCCAGGCCGCTCGCCCCATGCTGAGCTCCTGCAGACATGGTGCCGTGGTGTGTGTAGCTCCCAGAGAGCATGGGCACGTTGCAGAACAGGTTCCTCTGTTTGCAGCAAGGCTGTGTGGGTGTCTTTACTAACTTTTCTCCCTTGCCTTCTTCCAGGATGCTGTAGACTTGCATGAGCAGCCTTCTCCTCATCGGGGCAAAGAGCTGGCATCCTGCATTGCCAGTGTATCCTGATAAAAGCCATCAGTCCACGTATTCAAAGGAGAGAGCGTTCAAAGTGGAGCTTATTGGTGGAGACGATTGAGTCTTCCCCAGTGGCTTCATCTTGAAAGAATTTTGATATTTCCCCCCCTTTTCTGGCTCAGCCATTGCTGCCGCGCACGTCTGCCGCTCAACAGCGCAAGACGGGCTCTCTGGGCCTCTTAAGGGGGGAGTTCAAACGTTTTCACTGGCCTCAGACCATGCATGCTGCATTCCTGAGCCTCAGCACCGGGAGAAAGAGGTCCCCGGCTCCAGATGGGTCCTTGCCAGGGCTTCAAACACCTAGTGAGCTGCTGGGGACTCTGTGGAGGTGATGGGAAGGCTGCTGGTAGGGGACCCCTCATCTTTGCGGCTTGGGGTGTGCTTGGGAGGGGACTTGCAGGGCAGGGAGGGGGCAGCCAGAATGATACTCACAGCCCTGTCCAAGGAGTAGGAATCTTTCCCTATCCCGGGATCCCACTCTGCCATGGAACTCCTGCTTCTATGTGGAGTCAGTCATGGCTGGCTGCACTTGCTGAGCATAGCAAGGCTCCTGCTCCATCCCTTGCCTTTGCCCAGCTGAAGGTAAGGAGACGACAACTCCCAGTGCTGCAGACAGTGATAAAGCAAGCCTTAGGGTGACTTCCCCAAGCTGGCAAAATTGGGAGCCAATTTCCCGTTGACTAATGGGACCAGGCTCTTGCTGTGGTGTGCGGGATTGAAGTGGCTTTGACTCACTGTTCAGCCAGCCCTGACGCCATTCACGTCCCTGCACAGCACCTGCAAACCTGAACTGCGCCGAGAAATCACCGGTGACACCTCTCAGGCCACCTCTGGCACCACAGGCCGGAGGGAGAGAGCAGCTGGTTGATCCTAATCCGCTGAAGCCCAGTGTTTGGGCTCGCCAGCCCTGGATACACTCTCACATGCACTTTCATGGGGGGCCAGTGCGTGGTGTGCCCCAGTGTTTTTGGGAGAGAGGACCAGGTTCAGGGCCAGGCCATGGTGAGAGCTCTGCGGGACCTTTAAGGGCTGAGAGCAGTTTCTGCAGCTCAGCTCAGCATGTGCCATCAGCCCCTGGACCATGCAGCAGAGAAGCCCACAGGGCCTTCCACCCACAGCCTTCACAGGAGCAGGCTGCAAGGGTCTGGGAGGCTCCACTGACCCCACCTGGGTCACTCCCGTGGCTGCAGGAAACCCCCTCTGCCCTTTGCGCTCAGCCTGTTTCCTTTAGCTGAGTTGCTCAGTGATTTTTTTTTTTTATTATTTCCCCTCCCCGCTCTCTCTGTGTGGTTTACGTGGCTCTCACGCCAGCAGCCGGCTTGGCTCTGTCAGTTTTTTCTCTCCTCTGCTGGTCAGATGGCAGATGCTGCCAAATTAGGATGCAGGCAGTGAGCCTCCTGTCCAAGCTGAGGTTCTGCCCACGGCCGACACTCGAGGGGAAGGATGCTACCCGAGGGGACGACTGTCATGGCAAGGGTTTCCTACACGGGGCCTGCTGCTGTGCAGGAGAGTTCCCGCATACCCTGGATAGGTTTGGGAAGCAAACACCCACCATGGTCTGGTCAGTCCAAGCTATGCTGTGGCTTGCCACAGCATCCTTGTGTTGCTCTACTTGCGGGCACACCCTGCCACCCAGATCCCCATCTCCCCAGCCTGACTCACTGCCACAGCTGCTCATCCATCAGCAGCCCCAGCCCTGAGCACGCAGGGCACCCCTTCCCCGCTCCTCCTGCAGAAACAACCCCCCAGCTGGCCGTGCCGGCAGCAGGGCCCTGCACTGGCTGGACCCGCACGGAGTATCCGCACCGGGAGTTGGCAGCCCCACGCTGTGAGCACTGAGCACACGCTTGGCTCTGCTCGCCGCCAGCGTGCCGTGTCTGGGCCCTCTCGGCACCGCTGTGCCCTTATTAGGGCAGCCAGCGCAGGGCCTGTCCCTCAGAGAGGTGTGGGCAGCCCCCTTCTGGAACCTGCTCCCCCATCATCTGGCACTGCCCACCCGCCCCGGGCAGCTGCTCCATGCAGGGGTCTGGGAAGCGCAGCAGCGTCTCCAGTGGTCTTGTGGCCATGCAGAGCTGTGCTTGGGATCCTGCCGGGGTTCAGTAACTGATGGTGTAGGAAGTGAGAAGGGAGAGAGATGGCAGCTTGCTGTGTCCCCTGGGCAGGTAGTGCTGTGGGACTGAGCAGAGGCTGCCTTATGGGTGCACAGATCCATTCTGCCCATCCTGTGTCCCAATCCTCCTGCATTACCTGCTTGGCAGAGGGCTTCTTCCTTGTCTCCCTCTGTTTTCACCAGATGCCCCTAGTTTGTGTTCTTGAGAAACAGCAAATAACCATTGCCCAGTAACCATCTCTGCATTGGTGTCTGTTGTAGCTGCTGCCCCTCTGCACCTCTCCCGATGGGGAGCTGGCACCATGCGTGTTTTTCCTCCCTCTGTCCCCAGTGCCATGTCCACTGCTAGTGCCACCAGCCCGCAATGGGACTGTGTTTGTGTTTGCTCCAGGTGGGCAGCCTGGGTGAGAAGCAGGCTCGCTGGCCCAGCTGGGAACCTGGCAAGCCACAAGGCAGGTCAGAGAGCCCACGTGTCCTCAGATGTGCTTGTTTATCTGTGCCACGGTGGCACCCCCAGCCTGTGCTCCCAGCCTGTCTGTGGGTGCTGGCTTGGGAGCTGCTGGCGGGTCTCCCCGGGGTGGGACATGGGAAGAAGGTGTTTACCTCCAGTCGGGCTTCATCCGAAACCCTGCGATGCGTGAATGCTTCCTTCCTCCTCCACACTTCCTCCCTGGCTGGGTCAGCCTGGGGTTTTCCTGGGGTGGAAGGAAAGAAGCTGAAACTGCCTCCTGCTGTGGGGCTGAACCATGGTGCTGGCACAACTGAGCTGCTCTGGCACATCCTTGTGCCCCAGCCGGTGAGAGTGAGCGGTTCCCAGCCTGCTGCTGGGTCTAGGAGAGCCATATCTCCCTGCCCTTCATCTCGAGCCTGGGTGGGCTGAGAAGTGGACAGATAGATGGGCAGCCCTTGGGTAGCTGCACAGAGTTTGGGGTGGGGCCGTACTTGCTTCTGGGGAGGGGGATGCCCTCATCAGGGAGGTGTTTGGACACTGGTCCTGTGTCCTGCTTGGTGCAGGCAGCAAAGCCCCCCTGAGCACACCAGGGCCTCCAGGAATTTGCACCCCGCTTCTGCCAAACCCCCCTAGGCAGGAGAAGATCCAGAGGACCCCGGGGTGCCTGCTCCTCTCCAGACAGCCTAAGGGCCATCCCCAGAGTGGGGCTCACAGGGCCAGCAGCTCACAGAGGGGCCATTGGTCCCTGAGCATGTCAGTGTGCTCTCATCCTTGTGTTTCACTCCCGGTTTTTGCTCATGGTGCTCGCGCGGAGCCACGCGGCTCTGCCCGGGATTAGCAACAGCTGCCTGCAATTGCAGCTCTTCCCAGACAAGCGTCTCGCTCCCCCAAGGCTGGGGCTGGGGCTGTTTGGGGAATGCTGCCGGGGTGGTTTGTCTTGTAGTCTGCTCCAGGAATGTTGGCCAGACGGTCAAATTCTTCTCCCCTCTTGTAAAATGAGTGATGTGGGGCGTCTCTGGGAGAGCAGCCTGCCAGTCCCTCCTCCTCTGGATAAACCTGCCTGGCCCGCACCGCCCTGTCATGGGAATGGGCCCTTTCAACCCCAGCCACAGTAAATACGTGCCCTGCCAAAGCAGAGGGGGAGGGTGTGGACAGGGGCGCCCAGTCTTCCTCCTTTGGCACCCCCTGCACTGGCTGGGGGGCACGTTTGGCTGTGCTAATGGCTGGGGATGGCAGCCTGTCCCCATCTCCCCCTCGCCACCTGGCTGGCTCCTTGTCCTGCCGCTTGCCTGCTCCAGCACAGCTCTCCGGGGACGCCTCGCTCTTCCTGTTCTCTTGACAGGAGAAGAGAAATCTGGAGTCTGTCTGCGCCGCTCCCCCCTCCTCCCACCATGTCTCACCCCCCAAGTTGCTGTTTTCCACAGAAATGTCAGGCTCAGCTCTCCTCTCCCCCACTCCTCCTGGTTCTTTTCCCCTCTAATCTTGGCCTTCATCTCCAATTCTTTCTCTTCTTCCTTTCTCTCCAGAGACCCTGATGGACACCAAGTGGGTGACCTCTGAGTTGGCATGGACAACTCATCCGGAGACAGGGGTAAGTTTGGAACCAGCGCTGGTCCTGATCTCCAAAGGGCAGAGCTGGCCCTGGCCCCATGGGAATCATGGTTGCTCACCAGTGCCTTTGTGAAGCTGGCTGCATCTTTCTCCTTCCCTCCCGTGCTTATCCTTGCCTCATGAAACCATCTCCTCTTGACTCGGTGCCAGCGGAGTGGGAGTGCCATGGTCCCTGGCCTGGGTTGCTCTTAGTCACCTTGATGACCAGGAGGGTTGTGACGGGTGGAGGTGCAGCTGCTGCTCTTCCCTGTTGACTGTTGCCTGTTCCCCCCCACCCTGTGCCATTCACGGTGTGTCCATGGTGCTGCTGTTGCTGGCTGGGGATCTAACCCTTTCCCTCTCCATCACAGTGGGAAGAAGTCAGTGGTTATGACGAGGCCATGAACCCTATCCGCACGTACCAGGTCTGCAACGTACGGGAGGCCAACCAGAACAACTGGCTTCGTACCAAATTCATCCAGCGCCAGGATGTCCAGCGCGTCTATGTGGAGCTGAAGTTCACTGTGCGGGACTGCAACAGCATCCCCAACATCCCTGGCTCCTGCAAAGAGACCTTCAACCTCTTCTATTATGAGTCAGATACGGATTCTGCCTCTGCAAACAGTCCTTTCTGGATGGAGAACCCCTATATCAAAGTGGATACAATTGCCCCAGACGAGAGCTTCTCCAAGCTGGAGTCTGGCCGTGTGAACACCAAGGTGCGCAGCTTTGGCCCTCTCTCCAAGAATGGTTTTTACCTCGCCTTCCAAGACCTGGGAGCCTGCATGTCCCTCATCTCCGTCCGGGCTTTCTACAAGAAATGCTCCAACACCATTGCTGGCTTTGCTATCTTCCCGGAGACTTTAACGGGGGCCGAGCCCACTTCCCTGGTCATCGCACCGGGCACCTGCATCCCCAATGCGGTGGAGGTGTCTGTGCCCCTAAAGCTGTACTGCAACGGCGATGGCGAGTGGATGGTGCCCGTGGGAGCGTGCACGTGTGCTGCTGGATACGAGCCCGCCATGAAGGATACCCAGTGCCAAGGTATGTGCATGGCAGAGTGATCACGGCTTTCGTCCCCATGGGTGCATTGCTGTGAAGGAGGTGGTTTTTGCATTGAGCTCGGTCTGGTTTTGGAGGCTTTTCCCTGATGAGGGAGCAGGGTGATATCTCAGAGGACTGCTCTGCAGTTTGACTCCAAAGCCTTAAAGCTTTCGTGGTCTGGGCTCATGCAGTGCCTGCTGGGACACACTGGTGTGCAACCACCAGTGCATCCTCCGCGGGATGCATCCCCTTGCACGGAGCTGCAGCTCAAGGCATGGTCCTCAGCAGGGATCCAGCACATTTAAGCCCTTGAGCATTACTAAAATCTCTCTCTCACCACTGCTGCTGTATCCAGCATCTTCCCTCTCTCCCTCCTGCAGTGCTCGTGGCTGGGGCAAGTGATTGTTCTTGGCAAGTGTGATTTCACGCTGCTTGTGCGGAGATACTCAGAAGCCCTGGTGGTGAGCAGGGCTCCGCTGTGGGAGAAGCCATGCTGATGCATGCTCCCCCTGGCAGCGCTGAAAGCTTGCAGCAGGGATGGTAGGGAGCAGCACTAAGGCAGGGGATCTGGAACTCCCATGTTCTTGCTGGAAAGGAAGGAAACATATCCTGCACATGGAGATACTGGGGATGGAGAGCCACCCTAGCAGCAGGATAGTTCTGTGTGGGTCCTGCAGCTGCCATGCTCTCCCACGATAGCTTTGGTGTTGCTGTTTAACCCCAGTTCGGGTGTGTTGATAAGGAAAAATCTGTCTGGATGGATGTTGCAGTCCCTTGGGGTGATTTTTTTCTTGGGAGCTGTCTCTGGCAGGCTGGAGCCTGCCCTGGGGTGGCTGGGGTTTAGGGCAGAAAGGTTGCCGTTCCCCTTGGCTGCAGGCATTGCCCAGGGAGTGGGATGCTGGCTGGGCCCCCGGCGCTGGATGCCTTGTGCTCGCCGATGACGGGATGCTTGGCGCCGGCCCTTTGCTCTTGGCAGGGGCTATGTGATTTGGGACGGCCCGTGACGTGGGGCTCAGGCCAGTCTGGCCTCCCTGTTGGCTTTGGGAGCAGCGAAGCTGACAGCCGTGCTGCTGTGGCTAGTTAGGGAGAGCTCAGTCTCCACAGAGCCACAGTTCTGCCAGGGATCCAGAGCCTCCAGCACCATCAGTGCCATCACAGCCCTGACTTCAGTGCCACAGCCCCCTGCATCAGTCTTGTGAGCAGCCAATCTGGCTCCCCCTGAGCAGATGGACACCAGTGCCAGGCATCCATCCACACTTCAAACTGCGCTGAGGTCCGTGCTCCTGGGGAGCTGCTTTCCTTCTTGCTTGGACTGGGAGATCTTAGACCATACATGATGTTGGCTCTTTCCCAGCAGAGAGTGGGGTTTGGGCACAAGGTGACACAGTTTCCAGCCAGCACCCGGGCTGTGCTGAGCGGGGGCATCCCAAGGCAGGATTGAGAGCTCCTCAAAACAGGCTCTGGAGCCAGGGGCAAGGTCCCATCTCCACATTCCCCAAGCCGGACAGACCCCATGTGGCTGCTTTCCCAGTGCCTTTGATTTCCCACCAAGCCCCAGCTTCTGCTGCAGCAGGCAGGGAAGCCACGCTGGGCCACGGGCACGTCTCCATCCAGCAGCCTGCCTTCTTGCTGGGCAGAAGCGGCGGCGTCCTCACGTTTCTCTGGGAAAGTTGTGCTGCGCTTGTAGGATCAGATTTTCCGCCATATGATCGTGTGTTTTAAGTGGAAACAGCTGAAGAAGGGCTGGGAGAAGCTGGAGCTGCGACTCCTTTTCTCCTCTTGGCTGGGTGTTCCCTTACCCCATTTCAACAGTCCAGCACCACCGAGAAGTCTCCCAGCCCCCGTGCCACGGGCAGCAGCGTGGATGCAGCCCCCCAGAGCTGGGGTTTCATCACTCCCACCCCGGGGAGCCCGCGGAGGCTTCACCGCACGGGCGAGCAGCGCTCCAGAGTGCCAGATGGCATTTTAATAAATAACAATACCCAGTTACTGCTTAGATGGGATAAGCCCTGTTGTAAATCTCCCCCTTTCCCCAGACTTTCAGTGGCCTTTGAAGATCTCCTCCTCCTCCTCCTCTTTATCTCCATCCAGAGCCAAGATTAGAGCTCGCATTCAGACCCGTTACAATGCAGCTTGTATCCCAGTCCCTCGGGAGCAGAGGGCTCATCCTGCCCGACTGAAGACAGTTTCTTTGGCGTGCTTTGTAAGGCGATACGCCAGGCTGGTACCTGGCGCTCTGCTCCTGAGTTGCCAGAGCATTGATTTGGCATCTCATTCTCAGCCTCATTATCTTTATTTAATTAGCACACGGCCCTTCTGGGGGTTGTGCCGCTTCCCACACACTCTCTGCCACGCAGAGCTGCAGAGGCAGCTCTTGGAGGACAAGGAGAAGCTGCTGGCCAGGGAGGGGGACAAAGGCTCCCACATGCGTGCGCAGGCTGGGGTGCACTGCATTGGCACCCCAAGCCCTGCAGCCCCTGGGGTTCAGCCTTTTTCCCAGCCCCATCCTTTCTCCTTTTGCTTAGGAGGCACCCAAACTGTTCAGGTGATTTGGTGTCAAGGGGCTCCCCAGAAATGCTCCTGGGCATGTGCTCCATGATGGATTTGTTGGGATTTGCACCCCTTGTGTTGCTGGCTTCACATAAAGACAGAAAGGCTGCTGTGCCAGGGTGAGCAGAGGGCCCCGTCCTTGCATGTCCCTCTGCTCATGGGGATGCCCTGGAGGAGGGCCACAGTGCCCCCAGAGCCTGCACCCCACTTGGGAGGGGGACTGAGTCTGTGTGGTGCAGTCCATGGATACCCAAACCATAGGAGCACTGGAGGTGACAGTGTCCAGCATGACACCACACCTTCCTGAGACCCATTTCTCAGTCTCTTTGATGTTTCTTTTCTCGTGGCACCAGGCACTGGACATTTGGGCACAGTCAGTAGGTGAATGCAGGTCAGGCTGGGGCCAAAATCAGAATTTTTGCAAAAATAAATTTCCCTTGCAATCAGTGACTAATGAAAACATCACCCTGAATTAAAGAAAAAAAAAATTGCCAAGCAAGCATTGCACTTGCCAACTGTTTGCAGCTTTGCATTGCAACATGGGCTTGCTGCATGAAACCCAGGAAGTGAAACTGCCTGGGATTAATTGCCCAGGCTTCCAGATCAAAGGCAGCAGCAGGGAAGGCAGGGAGAGCTGCCGGTTTACAGCCAGGCAGCTCCACAATGGGTTACTTGTAACACAGTCGAGGAAATCTGCCCCTGCCGTCCTGCCTGTGACCCGCTGTGGCTCAAGAGGCAGCTTTGCTTATTGAAATTTTTTTTTCTTGTCTTAAAAAAAAAAAAGAAAAAAATTGTTTTCCTGCCTGTTCCTTGGATGCCATTTCAAACCCCCAAGGGCTCTTTCCCTTCTCTCCCTTCAGACTTACTCCATTCACTTTTGGACTGCACTAGTGTGAAATATTTTCACCCAAAGGGTGATTATTTTACTTTTTTTTAAATAACTGCCTTTTAAGAGAGACTTAAAAACAGAGTTACCGCCTCGGCTGTAGCCAGGCTGTTGCTTCCACAGCTCTGCTCCATCTGTAGCCACTTACGACAGCGGGAAGGGAGCGAGCTGTGCAGGTTCATAAAGCACAGATCGTCCTGAGCAAACCTGACTGCTGCCTCTAAAGAAATTACAGGGTTGATGGGCAAAGGGATACGATCAGTTTAATTTATCTAGGCTCAGGCGAGGCGTTCTGCTTCAGTCCTACAGGGAGAGAAATAGCTGGAAGGATGCTGGAATACTGTAGTGTGAATGGGAAAGCAGTTGAAACATGAAACGTGGTAGTTTGGAGCTGGTATTTCCCAACGTGTCACGGTTATCCCTGCCTTCCCCAAGGGAGGGGACCCCAAAGTTTTGGGGATGCACGCGTGGTTCGTTGCTGCTTGCCTGCATCCCATGCAATAATGGAGGCTGCCTACGGGATGAGTCACTGCTCTCTGCTGCTGCCAGAAGGGTTTTATTTCGGTGTTTTTTTCAGCTCCCTTCCTTGAACTTTATTCACCAGGGTGGGGATTGTATTTGGGAACAGTACCCTCCTCTTCCCCCAGCTCTGTGTTGCAGCTCTTCGAGCCAGGATCAGGCCCTGGAGGTGGGCGGCTGATGGAAATCCTGGAGGGGCTGCCAGAAGCAGCCGGCTGGCCGGGATTGCCATGCCCGGGTGTGCGATGCCCCGTAGGGGGTGCAGGGGCAGCTTTACAGCAGGGCTCTGTTACTGTCCTCCTCCCTCCCACACCCCACACAAATCCCCTCTGTGGCTGATCCCCGCTGTCAGGCCAGACTGCCTCTGCCTCCCATCAAACCAGCGGCTCCTCTTCAGGCTGGGGAGCTCCGCTTCGGTTCCCTGACCTGTTATCCTGTGGCTGTCACTGACTGTCATGTTCTCCCCAGAGGTGACCGCAGCACAGCACCAGGAGATGTGATCTGTGTGCAGAGGTTCAGAGTTGTTATTTTATTTGAGGACACTTCAGCAGGAAAAGTGCTTATGCAAAGCTCTCGGTAGGGAGAAGGGAGCCTGGGTTCCCAGCTCCGGCTGGATGGAGTCACGTTCCCACTCCAGAGCTCCCAGGCTCGTTCCGCAGCGTGCCGGCCAAGACAGTGGTTGTTGTACAGGCAGTTTCTTGCAGAGAAGAGATGACACAGCGGCTTATCCACCAGGGACCTGGGATCAGCTTTCAGCTCAGTTACAGCCTTCAAATGTGGCGGCTGAGAGCTGTCACGCTGCCACCGAGGTCTTTATGCTCTGATTTATTAAGCAGAGTTGGAAACTTAAACACTGGAGTGCATGTGGGCCTCGGTCCCTCTGCTGCTCTTCCCCTTCTTAACAGGGCTGGTTCATGGCTCATCCCCCTCCTACCAGGGCGGCATGAGGATGCAAAGAAATGGCCTTCATCCCTTGTGCCTGCACTGGGCACCACTTAGGGGTGGCAGGCAGCTGCTGAAGGACAGCTCTGCCCGTCCCTTCTTCCTGTGTCTGAGAGGCCGCTATCACCTCCATGCCCGTAACCCACTGGGCACCGGCTGGCACTTCATGTGCAGGAGGCCAAGTGCCCTCGTCCCTCCTGCATCCTGTGCAAGCACCTGGCTGTCCTTGGCTGCCATGCCATGCTTGGGCTGTCAGCTTCACACAAGCTCTGGTTGCTCCGGCTTCACTCTCCCCCCAGCAAGCCTGTTCAGGGGGTTTTGTTCCTGATGGATCTGGGCTCCTCTCCATAACCAAAGCATGTTTGGCAGCTTTCTGAGCCCAGAGCATTCCTGTCCAAGAGGTTTCAGTCATCTCTCATTCCTCAACAATCTGGTTCCTTATGTGTGAATCTGCATCCACCCAGTTTGAACCGCCCGGGACTCCAGCCGGGGTGGGTCTGCCTGTGCCGAGGTTGCTCTGCGACCTCTGGGCCCATGCTGTTCACATAAAGACACATTTTCTGGTGGCCTGGGTGTCCCAGGCTGAGGAGACAGAAGCCCTGGACCTGCTGGCCTCCCATTTCTCACCAAGGAGCAGATCTGCCCACTGCTTTGCCTTCCAGCCTGCACAGTCGGGACGGGCAAAGCTTTCATTTCCAAAGGGAAGGCCCAGAGGCTGGGTGAACTCAGGTCAAGGAGCTGGAGCCAGTTGAGCCATGTAGTCGGTCCTGTTTTGACCAAAGAAGAGCCTCCTTGCCGGAAGGCTCGCACCCTGGGAGCAGGAAGCAGCTCCTGACACCCATCTGGGCAGTGGGGCTGGAGAGCAGGCAGTCATCTCTGTGAGGGGCTGCTCTCACGTCCTCCTGGCCAGCAGCACTGCCCTGGAGCGGGGCTTCTCCCTTGAGGTTGCTGCTGCAAAGTGCCTGGACAAACAGGGGGCCCGGGACAGCACCTGGAGCTGTGTGCGGGTCCCTGCGGGGCCGGCCCAGCAGCGTGTGACTCACAGCACTCCACACCCCGTGTGGGGCTGCAACCAGCCGGAAAACTTCCACAGAAGGTGTCGGGAGATGCCTCATAGCAGGAAACTTCCACTTGCCGCAGCCTGGTGAAGCACCAGGAAACCTCCCCCTGTTTTCAGGATGATGTGTGACAGGCGTGGGAGGTGGGAGGGTTACGTGCCCTCGGAGCTTCCCTAACGCGGTGGAGCGAGGAGGACGTGCCCTCCTTCAGGGCCATCAGTGCTGATGCTGCCCCAGCTGTGGCAAACAGGGTGATGCCGAAGCAGGGCCTGCACCACTGGGTCTCTCACCTCATCCGGCTGCAAACACAGAGCACAGAATCCGCTTCCTTGGGCAGCGCTGTGATAAACTGGGCTATTTTGAGGTGTGGCTCAGGTTCCCGAGGCTGCTCTTCTCCTCAGCTCAAGTGCTGTTAATCCTTTCACGTGCCCCTCATTACAAATGAACACCTTGTGGTGCCAGTCGGGCCATATCCCAGGACTTGTGGCTCCTTGAAGGACCCTGGTCGGAAGCGGAGGAGGGAGGTGGCAGTGATGCTGAAGCAGCTCTTCAGCCAAGGACCTGCAGGAATGTTTTCATCTCGCTCAGCGCTCCACTTGAGCCGACCTCGTGAGGTGCCGCCGCCCCGGGACTGAGAAGTGGCTGAAGAGCCTGAGGCGGAAGGTTTGGGGCTGAGTGGCTGATTTTGGGTGGTGGAGGCCTCTCGCAGGGGCTGCTGCGGACAGGGCTGAGGAGTTCTTTCCTTCCCAGCCTTACTTCCCTAGAGGATAGACCTGGCACTGTGAAGGTTGCCAGGCCTGGAAACCAGCATGGCTTTCCTCCATGGAAGGAGCATGGTAAAACCCTTGGAAAGGGCAGTGAAGAAACAAAACTGACGAATGGACCTTCTGGATGGACCTGCCCTCCCCCTCCGTGGTGACCAGCTCTTCCCACCTCCAGTTACCTCGGGCCTGCTGCTGGAGCCCAGCATTTCCTGGCAGAGCTGTGTCTGGGCCGGCTGGTGCTTCCAGCAGCCCACTCTTCCCACCCTCCCCAGCCACAAGCACTGCGTCCCTCGGCATGGCTGATGGCAGTGGAAAGGCTCATAGGAGGCTTGAGGTCTTCAAGCCACTGATCAAAGATTTGGCAGGGCAGCGAGGAGGGGTCTGCCCAGCTGTGGTGAAATGTTTTCTGGGTTCACTTTGTAACTCAGGTCTGTTTCTCTTTCCTCCAGCATGCGGCCCGGGAACCTTCAAGTCTAAGCAGGGGGAAGGTCCCTGCTCTCCCTGCCCTCCCAATAGCCGGACCACCTCTGGAGCAGCAATGGTCTGCACTTGTCGAAACGGCTTTTTCCGGGCAGACACGGACCCCGCAGACAGCGCCTGCACCAGTGAGTCCTGCTCTGGGCAAGGAAGGGAGGCAAGGGAAGCTGTGGAGGCAATGGGGGTCTGTGTCTGGGATGGGGGTGTGTGCTCTGCTCATGCCAGGGGTGAGCTGGACATGAAGACACCCCATCCCTGCCCCTCACATTTCCCCGCAGGCGTCCCCTCAGCCCCCCGCAATGTCATCTCCAACGTGAACGAGACGTCGCTGGTGCTGGAGTGGAGCGAGCCGCAGGACACGGGCGGGCGGGATGACCTGCTCTACAACGTCATCTGCAAGAAGTGCAGCGTGGAGCGGCGCCTGTGCACCCGCTGCGACGACAACGTGGAGTTCGTGCCTCGCCAGCTCGGCCTCACCGAGCGACGCATCTACATCAGCAACCTGATGGCCCACACCCAGTACACCTTCGAGATCCAGGCTGTGAACGGCATCTCCAACAAGAGTCCCTACCCTCCCCATTTCGCCTCTGTCAACATCACCACCAACCAGGCAGGTCAGTGGAGCCACCAGGGAGTAGGGGCTGTGTCTCCTCCTCAGAGCAGAGTGGAGCAGAGATTTGTTTCTGACAGCCTGGGAGGTTGCAGTGCTTTGTGGTGCCGCCTAACTGGCACTCTGAGCCTGCATCTAATCCCCTGGGTAAACTGTCCTCTCTGTTTAAAGCATGTCCCTAGAGGAAATGAGATCAGAATGCTTGTGAGTGGAGAAGAGTAGGGCTGGAAGATGCTCCAGAGAGCTCTGGATCTCCTAGACCTACCCCAGAGATGCTGTGCCTGCTGTGAAGGGAGGAGGAAGGAAATGAGATTTCTCTCCTGTGTGCCTGGGAAGGCTCAGCACCAGCCCAAGCCTTTGCAGGCAGCCAAGTGCTCTGCCTTTCCCTCCTTCCTCCCGCTCTGGCCCTGCTCCAGCGTGCTGGTAATCTCCAGCCACTGCGCTCTGATCTGATTTCACGGGTCTTGCTGCTGGGGTGGAGCACAGAGCTCCTGGCAAGTGGAGGAGGGGAGGGAGCCCCAGTTTGGGCTGGCAGGGCCCTTCCACAGACCAGTTTGCAGCTAGGCATGGGGTGAAGCATTACCTCAGTGCTATTTCTGAGGCTCCCCTTGCTGCTGAGATCACACTTCCTCATGGAGACTTGGGGGAGGCTAGTCTGAAAGCTTTTCCATGCCTTTCCCCCAAGATTATCCAAGCAGGTCCCAGGCAGAGCATCCCCTACACTATGTGGGATGGTGGAGGGGGAAACCTGCTACAGGTGGCTCATTCCTCCCCTGCCCTCCTTCCTAGCCCCGTCAGCCGTGCCGACGATGCACCTGCACAGCAGCACCGGGAACAGCATGACGCTGTCATGGACTCCCCCAGAGAGACCCAACGGCATCATTCTGGACTATGAGATCAAGTACTCGGAGAAGGTAAAGCAGGAGCAGCCTTTTCCCTCCTCCAGCCCTTCTAGTTGGCCATCAGCACCATGGCAAAGGGGGTCCCTGCAGACATGGTGCCTGGGGGATGTGGGAGCCAGCAAGTGGAGGGTGGCTTCACAGAGGTGACACCCACATGTCTCCCCCACAGCAAGGCCAGAGTGATGGCATCGCCAACACGGTCACCAGCCAGAAGAACTCAGTGCGGCTGGATGGGCTGAAGGCCAATGCTCGGTACATGGTGCAGGTCCGGGCACGCACCGTGGCGGGGTACGGCCGCTACAGCCTCCCCACGGAGTTCCAGACAACTGCGGAGGGCGGTAGGTACCGGTGCTGGGCTGCCTCCATCGCCCAGCCCTCCCGTGCATGCCCCTTTCCCAGCCTGACTTTGATTCCTGCCTGTCCTTCCATCAGGTTCCACCAGCAAGACTTTCCAGGAGCTGCCTCTGATCGTGGGTTCGGCCACTGCAGGGCTGGTGTTTGTCATCGTGGTGGTGGTGATTGCTATCGTCTGCTTCAGGTACTGGCTTTTCAGGGAACGGGGTTTCAAAGCTGGGTTTGGGGGTTGCTCATGTCTGCCGTAGAGCTTTCCCCCTCCCCTGTGGGCAGAGCTGTGCAGCTCCAGTCACAGAGTGAAGGACTGGACTGGCCACATGTGGGTCCCAGGGGCAGGGGTCCTGTGGGAGGATTTGTGCCTCTGCTTCCCTAGCACGAGCTGGCCTCTGCCCAGGCTCCTGCCATGCGCTCAGCACAACTAGGCCATCTCCTCCCATCGCACCTCCGGTGCAGGGATGGCTCTGCACACAGGCTGCCGGAGGGAAGGCTCTCTGGCATAGGCTGGCTGTGCTGAGATTTGGAAGTTGGCAGTGAATGTCTTTGCCCCATCAGGAAAGGGATGGTTACTGAACACCTCCTCTCGTCTCCTTTGGGCAGGAAGCAACGCAACAACACCGACCCTGAGTACACGGAGAAGCTGCAGCAATATGGTGAGTGTGAGAGCCCAGCAAATGGACTCTGCCTGTTCTCTCCCAACTCCTGCCCCGTGCAGAGGGGCAGTCTTTGCTAACAAGGGGCGGGCTGACAGCCAGCCAGGTGGCTTGGTGTCTGTCACCCATGCTATGTCCCGCCTGGTGATGACTTCTGCCCCTTCAGTTACCCCCGGGATGAAGGTGTACATTGACCCCTTCACTTACGAGGACCCCAACGAAGCTGTCCGGGAATTCGCCAAAGAGATTGACATCTCCTGTGTGAAAATCGAGGAGGTCATTGGAGCAGGCAAGTCCTGGGGCTGGGCACAGCAGGTGCTGAGACTGCTGCCTCTCAGCCTGTCCTGTGGCTCACCATGCTGCTCCCCTTTCTCCTTCCCACCACAGGGGAGTTTGGTGAGGTGTGCCGTGGGCGCCTGAAGCTGCCTGGCCGCCGCGAGATCTTTGTGGCCATCAAGACGCTGAAGGTGGGCTACACGGAGCGGCAGCGACGGGACTTCCTGAGCGAGGCCAGCATCATGGGCCAGTTCGACCACCCCAACATCATCCACCTGGAGGGTGTGGTGACCAAGAGCCGCCCCGTCATGATCATCACAGAATTCATGGAGAACTGTGCGCTTGACTCCTTCCTCCGGGTGAGCATCCACCCCCTCCTGCCCTGGGTTGGGGGTTGCAGTGCATGCAGGGGCCAGCAGCTCTGAGCCCTTCCCCATCCCTCTACATTGTCATGCTGGTGTCCCCAGGGTTAAGCTCTTCACAGACATCATGAGTGGAAGAAGAGGGATGGCTCTAGGGAGGAGGAAGGTGATGGTAGCACATTGGGATCCTTCCTCAGTCTGTTCAGGGTGTTGCAAACCCCTCTGGTCTCTCCTCTGGCAGTTGAATGATGGGCAGTTCACAGTCATCCAGCTGGTGGGGATGATGCGGGGCATCGCCGCTGGCATGAAGTACCTTTCGGAGATGAACTATGTGCATCGGGATCTGGCTGCCCGCAACATCCTGGTCAACAGCAACTTGGTCTGCAAAGTGTCTGACTTCGGGCTCTCTCGCTTTCTGGAGGATGACCCGGCTGACCCAACCTACACCAGCTCTCTGGTATGGGACACTCAGGAGGGATCCACCGATCTGGGGCTGGGGGGAGACACCTCAGGTAGGCACTAAATCATGGAGCTGTGTATCCGTGCAGGGGGGCAAGATCCCGATCAGATGGACGGCTCCTGAGGCCATCGCCTACCGCAAATTCACTTCAGCCAGCGACGTGTGGAGCTACGGCATCGTCATGTGGGAAGTGATGTCCTACGGGGAGCGGCCTTACTGGGACATGTCCAACCAGGATGTAAGTGCTCTCTGGGGAGTAGGGAACTGGGAGCTATAGGCTGCCTGTGGGAGCCCAGGTGGCTCACAACCTGCCTCTGCATATCTCTCTGCAGGTGATCAATGCCGTGGAGCAGGATTACCGCCTGCCACCCCCCATGGACTGCCCCACTGCACTGCACCAGCTGATGCTGGACTGCTGGGTGCGGGACCGCAACCTAAGGCCCAAATTTGCACAGATCGTCAACACGCTGGACAAGCTCATCCGCAATGCTGCCAGCCTGAAGGTCATCGCCAGCGTCCAGTCTGGGTCAGTGACATCCTTGTTTCCAGCCAGGATTTACCCCAATTCCAGGGAACACTGGAGTGGTTGGGAATAGAGCTGTGGGAGGGTGGGGATAAGAAATCTCCCCTGCTCCCTGTGACCTGTGGCTCTCTTGCCCTTTAGCATCTCCCAGCCGCTCCTGGACCGCACTGTCCCGGATTACACCACCTTCACCACCGTGGGAGACTGGCTGGATGCCATCAAAATGGGACGGTACAAGGAGAACTTTGTCAATGCTGGGTTTGCCTCCTTTGACCTGGTGGCACAGATGACTGCGGAGTAAGTCCCTGCTTGGAGGGGAGGAGGGAGAAGACTGGGACTAGGGCTGCTGCACACTGTCCCTTGCCTATCTGACAGCCACCTCGTCCCACCTGGGCGCGTGGTGGGCTGAATTTAGGACTGAGATTCAGCTTCCAGTCCCAAGGGAGTTCAGGTTTAGGATTCAGCATCCAGTCCCCTCTGGTGTTAAGAGGGAGCACCGGAGCTTGGCAGAGGGTTGTAATGATGGACAGGTCCCTTGCCCCAGTGGGGCAGGGCCACGTGTTGAAGTTGCTGCTGGCTGAGGGCTGAGTCTTCACCTTTTCCTTGCAGGGACCTGCTGAGGATAGGGGTGACGCTAGCAGGGCACCAGAAGAAGATCCTGAGCAGCATTCAGGACATGAGGCTGCAGATGAACCAGACGCTCCCAGTGCAGGTTTGACCGCAGGGGACTCTGCATTGGAACGGACCAAGGGAACCTGCCAACCAGGTTCAGTTTGCGGTGCAGCCCAGCTTCCTGTTTTCCCCTCCACATGGCGCTCCTCTGCCTCGGACGGTCGCCTGGGACGGGATGGGACGGGACGCCCTTCCCTGGATCGAAGGCACTCATGCTGAGAGGGAGCCCAGCTTTTCGTCCCGTGTCCTGGAACGGCGAGGCAGCAACACATCTTCATATTGAAGATGGATTATGGGACAGAGATGGCACATCCCACTTCCTGCCCTGTCTTGGTGCTCATCGGTTTGAAGAGTTGTTCTGCTTCTTGGATTTCTTTTCACCCTGTTTTCCCCCCAGTCCTCACTTCCCTCACCTCCCTGAGGCCACAGACTGTTGACCCGTCCGCTGAGTCCGTCAGACACGTCCGAAGCCTTCCCTAACTCTGTTCCCCACATGGAAGCAGCCGGGGGAGGCCGAGCCGGCGACAGGGCTGGGGCCACCAGCCCCAGACAATCACTCCTCTCCTCCAGCCCTGGCAAGCCCTCCGCCCAAGGGTCTGCACTGGAACGTGTCCGAAGGGAAGGCTTCACTCCCTTACTTGGCTTTGCACGCCAGAACCTGAACCCGATTTACTATGCAGGGAGTTAGGCAAAAAAAAAAAAAGAAAAAAGAAAAAAAAAATAGATATATTAAAAAAAAGATAAGAGGGAGCAGAAAGGGGAGGGAGGGGGACCAGGTGCCCGGCTCCTCATCTCTTACCCTCTTGGTTCTCCTGGCCGGCTCTGGACTGCAGAGCGAGGCCGTCAGCACGTTTGCACAGGGACCCTCCGCCCCCGGACCGACAGCAGCCGCGCTCCCCCCGAGGGGCCGGAGAGCGGGGCTGGGGCGGGGGCTGCGCCGGGGGCCGCGGCTCCCCCAGCCTCCTCTTTTATGCAGAAGGAGCAGGTGCCGCCGGCGCGGCTGCCCACTCCTGACACACGCTGTGATTGCTGCCAAAAGACTCACTCACCTTTCCCTGAGGATTCACTGCAGCCCGGTTCCTCCGAGCCGAGGGAGAGACTCCCAGCGTGCCTGAGTGTGCGTGAGTGTGTGCATGCGTGCGTGGGTGTGTGCTGGCCGCAGGACTGTGGGAGGCAATGGGCAGAATAAAGGCAATAAGAATTTTACCCGAGTTTCCTTTGCTCGATCGCGCTCTCATTGGATGGGCCCGGCTGCCTGCGGCTTCGCTGCCCACCAGGGTCATCCTTCTCCTCCTCCTGGCCGACCCCAAGCTGGCTGTGTGCCCCTTTCTGCTCCCCCCTTCTCTTGCTGTCATGTTTTCAGGTTGTCCCACAGGGACCAGGCAGTGATGCTGTACCAACCCTGTGGTGCTGGGAGACCCAGCACGCTCCCCATGGGGCACTTAGGGTGGAGGCTCTGAGTCCCAGGTCAGAACCAGTCAGGAAACTCTATCTAATGTACTAGAGATACTCGGCATTTTTTCCCCCCCATACCCTCCTCAAGTCGAGCTGGAACTGTGTTCACCAAACAGGGAGTATGAAAACCAAGCAGGGAACAGCCGTGCTCGCTGCCCATCCCAGTGCCAGAGGGTCCCCACAGCTGCGGGGCTTCTCCGTAGGGCACTGATCGTCCCCTGCTCCCTCTGGGCAGTTTGGCCCCCAGCAGGAGGGTTGCAGCAGCCTCCGGCACCCCTGAATTACTGACCTCACTCCTCCTCTACAAAATGGCTCTTGAGCAGGGGGGAGCACACCAAGGTGAACAGACTGGCCACAGGTGGCAAGGAAACCCCCTGGGACAGCAGATCTGGGGGGCTCGTGTCCTCAGTCTAGGGGAGATTTGCCCACAGTAGCCAAGTGGGACCCCCGTTGCTCCTCCTGGGTTTCTCAGGTGCCCCCCGGCTGCAGTACGCCTTGCTAACTGGCTTTTGGGGTGCTTTGCTGACAGTCCAGAGGGGCAAGTGGAGTCTCCCCAGGATGATGGGGTGCACCCCTATGCTCCCCAGTGCTTGGCCCAGATCCCCTCCTCCCCAGGCTGACAGGGCAGGTGCTGGTTTTCCCCTTTCCTTGGAACAGGCCTGCCCTCGGGTTTCTCATTAACCCCGTCCTCCTCCACAGGGTAAACAAGTGCAGGAGGGCAGGTGGCAGCAGGTCCTGCAGCAGGGAATGGCCTCCCCACATCCCATCGTCTCCTCTGCAAGATGTATCTGGGCTGTTGGCTGACAGGGACACCACAGCCCCATTTTGCTGGGGTTTCCCACCCTGGCTTGCTCCCTACCCTGGCTGCTCCCCAGCCCTGCCATGGTGGGACCCCAAACAGCAGCGCTGGGCAGAGCTCACCCCTCTCCCAGGTCAGGAGGAGAAACCTGGCATTGGGAGGCTTTTAAGAGCAAGTGGCTAAAGAGATGTCAGAGCCTATTAGAGGCTTTCTAGTCCCCCACAGTTCCCCCATGCAGAAGCACAATGGGGCACAGGGGCTGCCCCTGCCTCCCTTGCCCCCCAGCCCCTGCTGCTGCAAAGTTTGGGGTTCCACCTGCCTTGGTGCATCTCAAACATCCCCATCTCAGCCCTCCCTCCCGGCCTGGCTTTGCTTTGAGGAGGGGTTCTTCTCATTTTAAACAACAAACCCCTTCTCCCACCCTTCTCTATGCACACCCTGCTCCCATGGGGCAGCACACAGCATCCCTGCAGCCAGCCCCGGGTCTCGCCCCAGCCTCGGGGGTGCACCCAGCAGCTGTTCACATCCTGTACCTGCCTCCTCCCTTTCCATACAGATCTGGGGGAAAGCTGTGTTCCGTGGTGAAAGAAAAGCAACAGCGACAAACAGCAGCCAGGGAAATCAATGCGAGCGTGCGTTTGTAAAAATATTTTTTAACGGAAAGACTTTTTTCAATTAAATTATTTAAGGAATTTTATGGAGGTCTGTGGTGCCTGCGTGGTTCTTGGGGGGCTCTGGGTGGCAAGGAGCCCTGTGCTGGGCAGGTGAGGGTGTGTTTGGGTGCTGTGTGTGTAAAAGTGGGTCCATGGTAGTGAGCAGGAGGCACTTGACCCCACTGGGTGCAAGCCCAGCCCAATTCCCCCCCCAAAAGATGTTCCCTGCCTCCTCCTGGAACAGCCAGTGAGGACCAGATGATGCTCCCAGGGCCGCCAGCCCTCAGGTTCTACTGCAGGAACATCCTGGGGCCTTGGGGATGGTTGGGAGCGGTGGGGATGGCCCTTGGGGAGCGTGATGGCCAGGCTGGGTGGGGGGAAGGCAAGCCCTGCCTGCACCCCTGCCTGTGCTCTGCCTGCGCCCTGCGCTTCCCCCCTCCCAGCCCGTGCAAAAGAGCCTTTTGTGCTGCTGGGTTTTTTCCCCCCTTTTAATTCCTAACCAGGAGATTAAGGGAAGACAAAGGCTACGATTGTTCCCACTCTGCAGAGAGCTGGAAAGTTCGGGGAGGGGGGATTGTCCCTTTCCAGACAGACCCAGAGGAGGGGGACATGCGCCCCAGGTGGAGGGGCCGGGATGGGGGGAACACCCTGGGAGCGGCGGTGGGGGGTCCCAGGGGCGCAGCTGGGGTCAGGGCACACTGGGTGCTAAGGGGGAACCCTGCTAGGGTGGCCCTGGGGCTCAGGGCTCCGGCGGGAGGCTGGGAGGCTCTCTGCAGCGCAGGAGGAGGAGGAAGGCTGAGGAGGACGGGTTGGCCGGCTCGCCGGCTGCTTGGCGTTTTCTCTGCTAACTCTTGGCTGACACCTCAACAACTTGGCAGGGAGAGGATCCCGCAGCCCCGTCAGCCGCCTGGGGCCGGCACAGCTGGAAGGGATCACGGCTCGGCATGGCCCGGCACAGCTTGGCACAGCACGTCTGTGACCCGGCAGGCCAGCACGAGGCACGGGGCAGTGAGGGCACAGGCTTTCTGCACCACCTCCACCGTGCCTTGTCCCCACTGCCGCCCTGTGCCCGAGGGAATGGCCGAGCACAGCCGAGCCGGGGGCCGCATCCCGAACCCGCGCAGCCAAGGATGGGCCGGACGCCGGCCAGGCGGGTCATTGCCTCCTGGCTGGAGCCAAGGACACACCGTGGCCCGGCAAGGGGCTGTCCCCACAGCACAAGGGACAGGACCCAGTGCATTTTCCCATGCTCACAAGAAGCCACGAAACACCCACGAACACCCCAGTTCTGCTCCTTCTGTTTCCCGTTAAGATTATTTATTGGTAATTTTTAAGACCACTTACAGACTCTGTTCACGTGCCAGGACCCTACGCGGCTTTCCCAGGGCTTTTTTTTTATTACAAAAAAAAAAAAGGAATTGTTTTAATCATTTTCTTTCCATTCCTTCCTTCCAGTCTCCTTTGGTTGCTAGCAGAGGACTTGCACATGGTGCAGCATCCGTCCTCATCTGCCACCACCACAGTCCGCCCTTCCTGCCCACTGCTGCTGGGGCTGCAGCCTCACCCCCTCATCAGGGCTGAGTGTCCCTACAGGGGAGCCATGGGGGGACACGACCCTCAGAAGCTGCCAGGCAGCCTGGGATGTTCTGGAAGAGGGGATCTGAGGGCCGGGGGGCTGCCTTGGGGTGCAGGAAGCGGCTCTCTTGCAGATGCCTGGGAGCTGACATCGTCTTTGGCAGCAAAGCCAGCGAGCAAATGCACCCGCATCCATCACCCCACGCCTGTCTGCCATGTTTGGGGAGCAGAATCTGACCCAGCATTGGACCAGGAGGCAAAAATCAGCTTTGGGTTATTAAACAAGAGCAGGGCAGTGCCTTGACCCAGTGTGGTCTGGGAAAGGCTGGCTCTTCAGGAGGAAATCAGATGGAAAGCAATGGTGGCCTTGCTGCTAAGGCTGGGGCTGGTGCCAGGGGCTGCATTGCTCCCACCAAGTGCTGCCCTGGCTGGAAATGTTGGGTCTTTGGGGAATGAGGGAAGCAAAGGACTGCTGCGTGGCTGGAAGAGAGAGGTAAAGATGCCCCCATCCCTGCTAGTTTGCCTTGCCCAGGTTTCGCAGGCCAACTCCCCTGCCCAGTCCTGGAGCATCATGGATATTGATGCCTGCGCCCCAAATGGCAGCATCACCCACACCACTGCCCACCCAGCCCTTCCTGCCACCTAAATCTGGCATCTTCAGATGAGCAGACTCTTTCACCCTGCCCCACTCCCCCAGCAGCCACAGCCCAGCTGCTGCTGAGCCCCCTTGTTGCCCCTCTTCCACTTTGATCTCCCTCGGAGCCGGGGCCAGTATCGCCGCCGGGGCCGGGGGCCGCCCCGGGTGTCAGACTGGTTCAGCCGCACATTTCTGGCTAATGAGAAATTTCCTCCCCCCGCCGCTCGGCCAGGATTTTTTTAGCTCCGGTATCGCTACCCCACCTCTGCCTCCGCCACGGCAGGCTGAGTCACGGGGGGGCCCCGGGCCACCTCCCGCACGCTGGCTTCGCCCACCGGCACGGTGCTTGCCAGGCCCCAGCAGCATCCCCTCCCCATGCCTTCCCCTGAGGATGGCATGACCGAGAGCCTGGCAAAACCAAAACTCTGATGACCCATCCTGTTGCAAGAGCCAAACATTCCAGAGGGATGCCCTGAACCCGGGCGCTGCTCTGAAGCCGGGGAGGATGGGCTGAGCCTGGGGAGGGGGTCGGTGCAGCAGCGGGTGGGGAGTTCGGCTGCCACACCCTGCTGTGCCCCGCCGTCCCAGCTGCCCCGGTCCGTGCTCAGGGGAACCACAGCTCGGGGCAGCTGGGGAGGTTCAAAGGGAAGAGGCAAAGCAGCAGTCCCCGCTGTGTGTGAGGGTTTGGGCTTGGATCCCCACTCCCCATGTCACAGCCTGAAGTCATTTTGTGCCATTAACGGGTTTTCTCGCTCTGAACTCGCTAATGAGCCTGCGTGGGAAGCAGCAGGGACCGAGGGCCTCCAAACTGGGGCAGTGGAGGGAGAGTGGCTCCTAGCAGAGCATACTGGGGGGAGAGGCAACCATCATCCACCCTTAACTCCCCGCACTGAGTCCTGCCTGCTCTTGGTGCTCCTCACTGGCTCCCAGCACATCCCTGCCACCCCAGCATCCCCACACTGGTGCCTGGAAAGAAGGGTGTCTCATGTCACCACCTTACAGGGTGGCTCAGCTTCTGCCACCTCCCTGGTGTAGTTTCCCCCCATCCCACTGTCCCCATCGTCACCCAGGCGGGGAACCAGGGCTGCACCCCGGGAGGATGAAGCTGAAACCATGACCCATCCCCAGGGTGGTGAGTCAGGCTGTGCCATGTGACTTGGCTGGAAAGCACCTTCCAGCACCATCCCCATTCTTCTCCCTACCTCTGTTCCTGTCCTGGTGCCTGACCCCATCCCCACCCCACAACGGCACAGAAGGACCCCACAGGAGGCACTGATAGAGAGGAGGAAGGCAAAAAGCTCCATGGAGGTGGTGGATGTTTCTGTCCACAGCCCAGCCTTGCAGGAAGCGGAGCAGCCTGGGGAGGGAACACTGGAGCAGGAGTGCCAAGGTGCAAGCCAGCGTCATCAGAGCTGTGCAAACAAACCCGCAGGACTGCAGGGATGGGGAGAGCCAGGCACAGGGATGGGGAAGGCCCATCCTGTGACACCCTCAGCGCTGGGGCTCATGGGCTCAAGGAGCCGGGTGACGGAGCCATAGCACAGCACATCTGGGGGCTGGTATGAGGCAGGAGCCTCATACCAGTGCGATGGCAGCCGTGTGTGGTCCCAGCCATTGTCCCCTCGGGCCCAGGTGGCAGGCAGGGGACAGGGTGCGCTGGCACCAGGGGTGTGGGCTCCTGTTCACACGCTCCCGGCGGGTGGGCAGTGGGTGATGGACGAGGCGTGTTCCGGCCCCCACGCCGAGATAATCCTGTCCCTGCCGGCCCGCGGTCGGCATTTATCTCGCGCCAGGGCTGACGTCACCCTCCAAGACCCCAGCCAAGGAGGCCTCACTGCTCTTCCTGGCTTTTCCCAGGGACAAGGGGCTTTGGGCCCCTCGCCCCGGGCTGTGAGCAGGTGGATTTATGACCACAGCCATGCTCCGGCATCCAGGGGACGGGAGAGGCAACGAGACCTTTATAGCTTTAATACACCTTTCTGACAGTGAAGTTTAAATGGCCTCGTAAACCCCCTTGTCACCCACCCCCAGCAGAAGGCAGCAGTTTATTAGGGCTGTAATTCTTCTCCTGGCATTCCATCAGTGTCCTTTTAATCTGCACTTGGGGGTTTTTTATTTCTGCTTAATACCAGCAGCTGTAAATGCTGTTAGGGATCATCTTGTGCAGGGACCCTCTGGGGCGAGATGGGGCACCGGGGCACGGATGAGATGGAGCAGGGGGAGCTGGAGGCTGGGACAGCCCAGTTCCAACTGAGGGGTCAAAGTGGTGAAGAGGAGCCAAATTTTGCTGCTCCGAGCACATGCCTCCTCTGCAAAGCAGGCCCAGGCAGGATGCATCCATGATGCAAGGAAAGCCTTTCCAGGGAACCTTGGGATTTCAGCAGCAGAGCCGGCCGGGAGCTAATCCTTTGTGCCAGGCTTTCCATTTTCATCTCATTAACTCCCGCTCTCTGTGCCGCTGCCCTCTCGGTTTTTCTGGCAGGGAGATAAGTCTCCGTGCTCGGGCGGTGAATCCTCCGCGCCTGCTCGCCCAACGCTCCCGGTCGCGCTGACGCTGGCAGGCAGCTTCCATCCAATTACAGCAGGGTGAAGCTCATTTTAATTGCATAGAGCAACTGGGATTACGCAGACTTTATCTCCTAATTCCCTCTTTATCTCTTAACTTCACACTCACTGCTTGCATTGAAGGCAGGACAGCTTGCGCCGCGGTTTGGAGTTTCTGAAGCGCCCTTTCCCCCTGCACCAACCCCTTGCCCAAGTGGGATTGGCCCCAAAATGCCCCTAAATGCTGATGTTGGGGAACCCTCTGTGTCCCTTGAGGCTGCAGACTCCAGATACCCCCGCAGCACTTGGGGGGTCAAGCCCACCTGCCAGGGGATGGCACCCATTACGCCAGATGTTTGTGAGGAGGGCTCATCCCCGAGCTGGTGTCACGCTTCACCTGAGGCAGAGACTCTCCAGGAGGGGCTGGGATGGGCACAGCATGAGTAAAGGGCTTTTCCTCTTTACAGCCCATGATAGAAGGTGCTCAGCACCATTGCTGAGGCTGCTGCAGGGCTTGGGGGGTCCCTGCGAGGGAGGGACAGGGTGCTTGCCACCAAAAATGCACACTGAGGACAGCAAGCATCTCAGCCAGCTCCTTGGGGACTCTTGAGGACCTTTTATCTGCTCTGTGCACTTAACCAGGATGAAAGCCCTGCTGCAGGGCTCTGGGGGCTTGTCAGTGGAGTCAAAAGGTGTTTTTTAATCTCTCCAGGCATGAATAGCACCCATGGGTGCCTGACTCCCCCTACAAAGGGCAGCCCCCACCATTCCTCTCTGCAGCAGGAGCAGACAGAACCAGGGTACTCTGCTCTTCCCACCTCTATTTATTCACCCCCGACACATCCCTGGGTACCCCCAGCCACCCTGGCTTGGGCATCCAGCAACACCCTCTTGGCGCGCGGACACGTCCACCCCGACCCAGAGCGAGCTCTTGAGATAGCGAGATAGCCAGAGGCTGCCCCGGATGGGGCACTTGGCAGGGCTGGCCCCGATAACAAGCCAGCAGCTGGTCCCCTCTCCCTGCAACACATCCCTGTTGGATTGCTGTCCCTTGGCTTCACGGAGTGCCAGGGGCCAGGCTCACCCTGCTGCAGCTGGGTAAACTGAGGCAGCAGGGCAGGGGTCAGGTGCCTGGCTTAGCAAGCTCTGCATCAGCACAGCCGGGTGTTAATTAGACACCATTAGCACACGCTAATTAATGTAATTCCAATGACCCACAATTCTGGAGCGTGAGAGCTGCTCCTCACCCTGTGCCATTGCCGCGCACAGCTGTGCCCCTGCCACGGCTGGTGGCAGCAGGAAGGGGACCAGCCGGGCAGCCACCGATGCCAGTGCCAGTGTCACGCTACCGACACCCTCCCAGGGCTCCTCCCTGCAGGCTGGCACGCTCCTGGCCCCCCCTCCCCGGGCACTGCCTCCACAAGCCAGACCCAGCAGATCAGGCATTTCGGGTGCTGGCAGAGCCACACTAAACCTGTCAGTTTTGACTGCAGGAGTGCCCCAAATAACCACCTCCTTGGCGTCCCGTGGCCTGCCCCCCTCACAGATGGGGGGCCGAGCATGCTGGGGGGGCAGGGGCTTTGGCGCAGGGCCTGTGGCAGCGAAAGGGTGACTCTTAATCCGGCGGCAGCTGCGGGGCCCAGGCTTGCTTGTTCAAGGGATATGGCAGCTCGGTCAACAATCCCTGGCCCGTTTCGGGGGGGATTAGCAGCCCCCCGGGGAGGGAAGGGGCCCACATGAATATTGGGCGGGTGGGAACATAGCCCAGTGGAAACAAAGCCAGACGGGGAGGCAGCGGGGAGCAGGCACCCGCCATCCCAAGGCGTCCCCAAAGTGGGGGACAGGGGCTTGGGGACTGCCCCTGTCCCCATCCTACATTCACACTGCAGAGTGCTGACAGGAGGGAGCTCTGGTTATCATCCCACACCACCTCAGCATGATAACCCCGCGCCAGCGTCCAGGCACCCCCCTGACCCTCCGTCCATCCTCATGTCCCACCATCCCAAGCCCTGGAGGGAGGTGGCATGGGAAGTACCCAGACACTGGCACTTGGGAGCTCCTGGCAAACAAGGGCAAGTGTGTAAACCAGTCCTTGTTTGCCACGGGTTGGCCAGCTGGGGATAATCCACACTGGAGAAGGCCGTGGGGTATAAGGTCAGACAGGAGGGGAGGTGGGCTGTCTGCGGACCCCTAGGGGTGGTGGGAACCTCCCACACACCCAGGGGCAGTCTCAGTCCACTAAAACACCTGTGGATTCAAACTGGGAGGCTCCAGCTGCTGCCCAAGCAGCAGGTAGGATCCATGAGAGAGGAGGAGGACAGTTTGCCTTGGTGACATCCAACCCTGTGTTTCCCACAGGCTCAGCACCCCTCCATTCCCTCTGCATCCTGCTGTGCCCGATGCTTGGTCCTGGTGTGGGGACCCTTTGCCCAGTGCTTGGGGTCACTGAGCAGCCCCGCAGCCCTCAGTGTTTGCTGAGGCAAGCCCCAGCACCGTGTCTGCCCTGGGCTTACCTCCCTGGGGAGCAGAAGCCCTCTCCAGGGCAGCTCCCTTGGGGACTGACAGGGTCCCCAGGGCGAGTGCAGATCCCTTGGAGCCACAAAGGCAGGCGAGACTGGGGCGTGCACCCAGGGAGAGGTCTCCTGGGTGGTGGTCCTTGGGGAATAAGCCCCCACCCCTGGGGACGTGTGCTGGGTGCACGTATGGGCACAGATACACGTGAAGCTGCGTGCGCCCTGGGGGCCCCTCACCCCGTTCCCCACGGGTGCTGAGCAGGGGCCGCTTTTCTGCTCCGTTAGCCACGGCTGTGCCGGCACATAATGACATGGTAATTGTGAGCGGAGGCCCGGCCACACGCACTGCCCGGCTCGCTGGCCAGCCCGCCCCAACCTGGGGTAGCTGCTGCCCGGGGGGTCCCACCTTCTGTCCCCTCACCCGCCCGAGGGACCCCATGTCCGGCTCCGTCCGGGACTTGCCCCGGTAGCAATGCGGGGGAGAAACCCCTGGCAGGCTGCGGTCACCTCCTCGCCTGGGAGCTGGGAAACCTGTTCTTCCCCGTGGTGTTTACACGGGTAAGAGGGGTCCTCTGCCGCTGCACATCGCATTTTCTGCTTGGTCACTTCCATCTGTGTCCCCGCATAATGATTTTTTCTGCTACATTAATTTAACACACTGCGGCGAGCCGAGGCGCTGGGACCCCGGGCTGCTTAATTGTGTCAAAGGAAAGGCTCCTGCTCCCGCTTTCACTGGCAGCCAGGGCTGCTGCGGGGTGGGTGTCCCCGCAGGGGGGTGGGAAGGGGTCTCAGGGTGGTCGTGGGGGCGGGAGGGAGGCAGAGGTGGAAGGGTGTAGGGTGTCAGAGGGGTTGGCATGCGCCCGCCAGTCCTGGGGCAGGCAGCAAGTCCTGGCTCAGGCTGCCTGTTGGGGGGCTCTGAGCTGAGGGCGAGGGGTCCTGGGGACCCTAAACGTCCAAAGAACCTGGCTCCATGGGGTATCTCACATCATCCCCCCAGACGCTGCGGCAGGATGGCAGCGGCACATCCTGGTGCCCAGCGCTCTGCTTGGGGCCGGCAGCCCCCGCCCGGGGCCAGCGGGAGCCAGAGGGTTAAGTGCTGTTTGTGTTGGCTGAATGAGGCGGGAGCCGAACAAGCCCCCACAAATGGAGGTGAAGGGCTGCCCAGACGGGATGTGACAACCCGATTTCAGGGCTGTCAGCCCCAGCATGGTGGGCATTGAGCGCGGACATTCCTCCCTGGCACTCCCTGCTCCCCTGGCTCCAGCACCAAGACACCGACAAAGGCAACGGGCAGCCCCTGCCCACCTCGCCCCACCATCTGCGGTGCCATGGGGTATCCGTGGGGCACCGGCGAGCTCGAGGAGCCCCCAGCCAGAGGGGGATGCTGGGAGCCCCCCTCGCCCTCCCCGCTGGAGGCCCCGCCGTAAGTGGCCTTTGGTATTTGCAAACATTGTGGCGAGGGGCTGGGAAGGTCTCGGCCCACCCCAGCGGGCGCCTTTGTGCTGTGCGGACCCCCGGGGACTCATTTCCATCCCGCCCGGGCGCTCGCCTCGCTCCTTTCAGTGCCGACAGGCCTCGCTCCCCGCTCCGCCAGCGTGCCCGAGCCTGCAGCTGCAGTGCCAAGCGCACAGCTGCGCCCCAGCCCGGCACTGTCCCCATCCCGGGGGTTCGTGCCCCCATCCCGGTGTGCTGAGCTGTTGTACGTGCCACTACCCCACGCGGTAGTTGCTGAGCTGCTCTGTCCGTGTCCCACTGAGGGTCCGCGCACACCCGCACAGGGGTGTGTCCACCCGCGCACGGGCTGCCACCATCAGGGGTGTGCGTGTGCTTCCCACCTGCACAGCCGCACCCACTGGTGCACACCTGCCCACCCACTTGTGGCCAGCTGCAGCTATGTGCACCCACTCTGCCGTTTTCACACCCCCTCCCCCATGCACACCCCCTCCCCTCAGGGTCCCCCAAATCTGCCCACCTCAGCTGAGCAGGGTGCCCCGGGCTGGCAGGCAGCTCCATCCAGCCCAGCACGGCCAGTCCCCATGGCACAGGGATACCGTGAGCCGCTCTGGGCTCCCCACAGCTCCCAGCACCCTCCCTGCACACCCAGCTGAGGGGTCACCCCACTGCCACCACAGCCACATCCCCCACCAGACCCCAGGGACCCAGCCCAGTGCAGCTGGCTCTCCGGCAGTGCCCATTTGCTGGAACCGGTGTTTTATGGCCCTACTCAACACCTGCGGATCAATGCCAATCCGCATTTTATTTGGTTTTGGAGTCATAAAGGTGAATTGACCCGGCTGCGCCTCTGCAACTGCTCTCCCCTGCTGCCAGGTGCAGGGTGGAGGAGAAGGGCAGGGACAGGGGACCCCGGGACACAGTGCCCATCCCTCACCGTGCCGGGGAGGGCCCAAGGGAGATGGGGTTGCTCTTTTCTCGTGCTTTTTGTGGCTGGAAAATCTCCTCTGGGGCCCCCGGCGGTGACCTCTTCCTGGGCGCAGCGCTAAGCCCTTTGTAATGGGATTTTGTGGCAGAACCGGCAAATTAGGGGCGAAGTGAATGTGTTAAGCTGCTGGTTTCTTTCTGGCGGTTCCCCCTCCTCAGCCCACGCCGGCCGGAGTTCGAACAAAGGCGACGAGCTCTGCTTTTATCTCGGGTCCTTAGAAGTCAGAGCTGTACAGGGCTGTGCTTCCCCCTCCGGAACAGGCAGGCTGGGACAGAGATGGGGACGTGGACGGGCAGAGCTGGGGGCTCCGGCAAAGAAGCATGGCAGGAACACGCTGCAAGCGAGTTGTGCCAGTACACTGGCTATGGGGATAAATTTAGGGAAGGAGGGGGGACAAAAGGACTCACCTCGTTAAAATCCCACATCACTGATGGGACTGGCAGCCGGTGTGTGCCCTTTCACTTCTTGTTCCCCAACTATTGGAGTCCCTTTGCCATCCCTGGAGAGGGCAGGGAGATCTGGCTGCCTTTCGAAAGAGAAGAATGGGCAACCCCCAGTCTGGGGCATCTCCCTCAGGCACAGCCATCCCCACCCCACCAGGAGGTCTCCTTTCAAGGGTGCCCCACCATCCCTTCCATTTAGGGTGAGGGCTGATCCCCAGGGACCTGCCCCGCTGCCGTGGGTGTCTCTCGGCACCCTCCAGCAGGAACAAAGTACCGGGGGGCTGGGTCGGAAGGGTGTTGCTTTGGCACCCCAAAAGCCCCCAAATGCAGGCAGGGAGCAGGCAGGGGACAGTCTGCTGCCCCCAGGGCCCCCGTAAGGGCCTGATTTATTGCTGCCTCCTGAAGGATGCCATTAAGACAGCGTCCGGAGCTGGGAGCACAGCTGCCGGAGCAGATCAGTGCCTGATTAATGTTGGGCAACTTGTTATATTGTCAGATAATTATCCCCAAACTGTATGACTTTTCTGCTAAGTGGCAGCGCTTAATTGCGTTTTTAATTACACTGCCATCACCGCAACCCCTCCGCGGGATGCAGGGATGCTGGGAGCCAGGCAGGAGCAGGGTAAGGGGCCTGGGACCCTTTGAAGAGGGCATGGCATGGGCATCCCGCTCCCACAGAGCCCTCCTGGTGTGGGGCACACAGCTGGGGCATCCCCAAGCCATGAGTGCTCCAGGCAGCAAGGTTTTGGAGTGATCCTTCTTGGCACTCCCCAAGGTGGGGGGCACACAGGGTGCAGAAAAACAGGGAGTAAGGCAGGGTGCCCCCCTTGCCCTCTTTAAGGGCTTTGAGGGCTCACCATCCCCTGCAGCCCCCCCCCCGGTCCCATCCGGCTGGGGGGCAGCTCGGGGTCTGGCTTCCCCTTGCAGGCAGGGACGGGTCAGGGGTCAATACATTTAAAATTCCTCCTCGATCTCAAACTCCGGAGAGCGGCCGGCAGGCAGCGGCCGCATGGGGAGCACCCGCCGGCACCCCGGGCAGGCACAACACGTGCGGGCAGAGGCGGGCGGCTGTGTCTGTGTGTGTGAGCTCGTGTGTGCTCATGTGTGTGCATTTTTGGGGGGTGCATGTGCACAGGGACCACCTGTGTGTGTGCATGGGTGCAGCTGCACAGAGTGTGCATGCGGATTTGGGGGTGTGCACGCATGTGCACGAGTGCCCTTGTGTGCACGCACACACATCTGCTGATGCGCACATCTGGATGTGCTGGTGTGCGTGTATCGGTGTCCATGTGCTGCTGTGTGCACACGTGGAGGTCTGTGCACACCTGTGAGCCTGTCTGTGCGTGTCTGAGTGCCTGGGGGAGGAGGAGGTGCCTGTGTCTGTCCGTGCGTGGGACATCAGTGCCGCGTGTAGTCATGTGCATGTGCGTGTGTGTGTGAGAGAGTATCTGCGTGCAAAGGTGCAACTGTGGCTGCACACCTGGGTGTGCAACGCCCCTGTGCCCCCACCCAGCCAGCTCTGCCAGCTGGGATGGGTGCAGTGGTCCTGGCTCTGTCCCCCACCCCAGCCATGCTGGACCTCCCAGGGAGACTCCCCAGATGACCCCGCAGGGGCAGCAGGGACAGGACCCTCGGGGCTCCAGGTGCAGGAGGCACCTGCAGATCACAGCAGCTCCTCTCCCTCGCCCATCCCTCCCTGGGACAGCGATGCTCCCAGTGCTGCAAGGGCTGCAACCTGGGACCCCCAGCACTGCTGGAGCGCCAGGCCCCTCTGCTGCATCCCCCAGGGCCAGGGACTAGCTGGGGCTGTTCCTGCCAGGGTACAAGGTGCTGCTGCTGGGCAGCCCCCACACCACATCCCTCCTCACCAGCTGGATGCTGGGCAGTGCCGGGAGGAAATCCAGGCGTTATCAGGCAGCCGGCTGCAGCCCTTGCTGTGGCCTCTGGCCCGAAATTTCCTGGCATGGCCATTACAACAGCATTTATCCTGGGCTGTGCCTTCCTCACCAAGGTGGGGCCCAGCCAAGCTTCCCTTTGACACCTTGGCAGTGAGGGGATGTGGTGGATCAGGCCCCCCAGATCCCTGTCATACCAGTGGAGAGGAAGAAACATGGATTTTGATGGGGAAGGAGCCAGTCCTGAGCCCCACTTCGGTTCTCCTCTGTGCTCCCCACTCACACAGTAGGTACACAGACTGGGGCGAGAATCGGGCTTGGGGGGTAATAAGCCCCCTGAAAGGCATCCTGGCCCCAGCAGCCCCCTCCAAGCCCCTCTTATCTTCATGGCAGCCAGATGGGGTCTTACCAGAGAGAGGCTGAAATTTCCAGGAAAAAATGTAAATAAAGGTCCCTGTCCGCCTGTCCCCCTTATCTCAGGAATCCGGAGCGCGCCGGGCCCTTCTCCCAGCCATATTTCATCCCAGCCATCCCTGCTGGCCGCGAACCAAAGTGGCAATGATGGGGATGTGTAAGAGACTTAAAGATCACAATTGCCTTAAACACTGTCAAGGCTGCAGAATGGAGGGAGGCTGTGTCTCAGGGCCCACCAGGACCCCAGGACCATGGAAGCCACAAACCACGCCAGGCTGGGGTCACTTTCCCACCTCACATGGCTGGGGGTTCATAGGATGGTCAGGGAGGTTTGGTACTTCAGACCTCAACACATACCACCCAGCCATGGGCGTTCCAGGATGGGAAAGCTTTTGGGTCCCCGCTGCCCACCTGGTGTCCCCAAGCAGCAGGGTCGGGGCTCAGCCGCTTCCCCTCCCTGCTCCCAGATCAGCTGCTAATGATGTCTCCTGACCCTGCTCGAAAAGAACGTTAATTATTCAGCTTCTCATCAGGGCAATTAAATTAGCTCGTCATTGCAGGCCATGAATATTTCAGGGGTGCAGGGGCTGGGGAGCTGGGGGGCCAGGGGTGACAGGGCTGGGGCTGAGCCCCATTCCTTGGCCAGGAGGTGCAATGAGTGTGTCCATTCTCAGACCACGGAGGACAGAGGGGCTGGGGAGTAGGGGTCGGGGTCTCCAGGCAGGGAGCTTGGAGTCTGGTGCCCAGATGTCTGGGTCCCAGGTGGGCAGTCTGTCCTGTTGCCCTGTCTGTCTGGGTTACTTTCCCTGCTGCTGACAGAGGCCAGGTGCCAGCAGCCAACCC
>VXBT01004311.1:463280-473797 GCA_013400235.1 Oriolus oriolus | reverse complement strand
CGGGAGCGGGAGTGGGAGTGGGGCCGCCGCCATGGCCGGGATCCTCTTCGAGGACATCTTCGACGTGAAGGATATCGACCCAGAGGGCAAGAAGTTCGACCGCGGTGAGCTGGGCCCCGGCCCGCTTCTCCCGGTCCCCCGTCCTCCCGTCCCGCCGGTGCTGGCCCCCGTGCCCCCTCCCCGCGCTGGCCGCTCCGCGTGTTGCCAGCCCCCGGAGCGCCCCGCTTCCTCAGGGCTTCCTCAGCCCGGCTGCTGTGCCTCCCGCGAGCCCGGTGCCTTGCACTCCCCGCCCCACAGTGTTCCTCTCCCTGCCTGTGCGCACCTCCCCCAGCTGCCGGGCTCTGGCATCCATCCCCAAAGCCATCCGAAAACGGCTCGGGTGCCAGCCTGCGGTGGGAAGGGGACCGTGTTCTCACCCAGCCCTCGGGGATCTTCTCTGTCCTGGTCCCTGACTCTGCTGCTCTCCCCAGTGTCGCGCCTGCACTGCGAGAGTGAGTCCTTCAAGATGGATCTCATCCTGGACGTGAACATCCAGATCTACCCCGTGGACCTCGGTAAGCCTTCGGGCTGCTGGCACAGGGTGGGTCAGCTGGGGTGGGTGAGGTTAGAGGGGACGGAGCCAGGAATTGCTGTGATCAAGGAATAAGCTGCCTCAGGCTTCCTTGGGCCCCTGTGCTCTCCCCAGGTCACAGGAGGTCCAGGGCACTCTCAGTGTACTGGGGCTGAGCTGGGTTCTGGTGCACCTCCCTGTATATATTTGAGCTCACCTCTGTGCCTTTCCCCACAGACGCTGTCTGGGGGAGCTCTCTCAGCTGGTGGTAACCAGGCTTTATGGGAGATCTTGTGAAATTAACTCCTGCAGCTAAACACACTAAATGTATGGAAAAGAGAATATTAGCCTTGATGAAACACTGAAGGACTGAAACTGATGCTGCAGGGGCTCATGTACCTGCCCAGGGTCCAGCCAAGCCCTCTGGGACTTGCCCAGTTTAATGCCTTGTTATGTGCCCTGAAAACACCAGCAGTGGTGTCCTTGTGGCTCTGGTTTCCTCCGTGATGTGAGGAACAAGGAGACACAGGATCCAGTGTGACCTTGCACACATTCCCCACAACCCTACTGGAGGACTGGCAGAAGGGACAGAGCTTGTTTAGCACCCCCTTCCAGGGTGGCCCTTTGCCACCACCCTGAGTTCCAGCTGTGTTTGCTGCTGCTCTGGTTGTGCTCTCACCTTCTCACTGCTCCTCTGGCCTCCTCACAGGGGATAAATTCCGCCTGGTCATCGCCAGCACCTTGTATGAGGACGGCACCCTGGATGATGGCGAGTACAACCCCACGGACGACCGGCCGTCCAGGTACGGGGCCCAACTGGGACCCATGTGGGCGTGGACGAGGGAGAAGGTCAAGTGCTGAGGTTGGGTGTCTCAAGTTGGACACTAAGAAGAATCTCTTCACAGAGAGGGTGATTAAACATTGGAATGGGCTGCCCAGGGAGATGGTGGAGTCACTATCCCTGGAATTGTTTAAGGAAAGACTGGATGTGGTACTCGTGCCGTGGTCTAGTTGACAAGACAGTGTTCGGTCATAGGTTGGGCTCGATGATCTGAGTGGTCTTTTCCAATCTAATTGACTCTGTGACTGTGAGGTACCTTCTCCCAGGGGACACTGAGCCGGGGGGAACGGCCAGCTTTGATTCCTTGCTGACCTCAGGCTGTGCTGTTGCAGGGCAGACCAGTTTGAGTACGTGATGTACGGCAAGGTGTACCGGATCGAGGGGGACGAGACCTCCACGGAGGCGGCCACACGCCTGTGAGTGCCTGTTGAGAGTGGGGGCACACAGTGCCCTGGGGCGGGGTGGGGGGCCCTGGGATGTCGGCTCGGGTCTCCCATGGCATTCCCTGCTCTCACTGCTCCTCTCCTCCCACCTCAGCTCTGCCTACGTGTCCTACGGGGGGTTGCTCATGCGGCTGCAGGGAGACGCAAACAACCTGCACGGGTTTGAGGTGGACTCTCGCGTTTACCTGCTGATGAAGAAGTTGGCCTTCTAGCATACCTCCGTGGGCTGCCCAGCCTCTTCAGAGCTGGAGAGGAGGGAGCAGCCCCCCTCCTCATCCCAGTGTCTTCTGACTCCTGCTGGGATCCACATCTCTGTTTGCAAGGAGAGAGGTGCCTGACATTTGAGCGGACGCCATGCTGGGTGCTCTCATCTTGCCTGATGGCATCTCCTCACCTCCGCCTGCCTGTGCTCAACAGCCCTGGCTCTGGCCAGGAGGAACCAGACTGGGACAGCTGCCTGCCTGCCTCTGGGGACTGGGGACCATTCCCTCAGGAACCATCCTGAGGCGGGCTGCCTTGGTTTTGATTAAACTGGGATGTTTTTTACACATGGCTCTGCTTGCTGAGAGACGAGGCTGGCAGGGAGTGCGTACACCTGCGCAGGGGGAAAGGGGGGACCCTGCCACTTCCCAGAGGGTGGGGAGTCCAAACCTGCGGCAGATGGGTGCAGAGAGGAGGAGTGGCAGCTCAGGCAGCGGGGCCGTGCCGGGCAATCCTGCAGCACTGGCGGCTGCCGCGGGAGGGAGCAGGCGCCGGGCGGAACTGGGAGCATGTCCCAGACGAGCCGGCTCCTGCCCCAGGCCTGGGCACAAGGACACACACAACCCTTTAGAAAAATAGCTCTTTAATCGAAAAGCATTCACAGTAGAGGTGCCTGCCCAGGTGGGAGCAGGGCCTGTACCCCCTGGCACATGAGTGTCACTGTTTGCCTCCATGGGCTGCGCAGTCGATGGAGACTTGAGGAACAGGTGCCAACCCTTCCTTGTGGGAATCTTCCTGGGCACTCAGAGCGCAGCTTAGTGTCCTGCAGGATTGCTCCAGCATCGCATTGGGGTTGAACCATGTGTGCAGCCTCACTGGGCCTCGCATGGAGGGTCTCTGCTGTCCCCCTGTCCTTGCTTGCACAAGACCTTGGCCAGGTCTTTGAAGAAGAAGCGCAGCTTGCCCTGTACCAGCTGCCGGTAGGTGAGGAAGATGCTGGTGATGTGGGTCTGCTCCATGGAGTGTGGGGAGCAGCTTGGCTCCCAGTGTCCTGCCTGAGGGGCGAGAGTGGGACAGGGGAGTGACAAACACTGCTGCACCCAACCCAGCCCAGCTGGCACCTGTGCCAGGGTGGCCTGGCTCATGTGGGGAGGTCTCACCTCCCAGCTGAAGGTCTGCAGGAGCAGGAAGAAGGAGTTGGCATGTCGGTAAAGCTGGCTCAGCTGCCTGGCCCCGCACTCCTCGCTCACCTGGCCCTGGGCCCCAGCCACAGCACCCACCAGCAGGGCCAGGTCACACAGGATCTCCCGCCGCTTGGTCTCGTTCTGGGGGAGCAGACAGTGATCCCCAGGGCCTCGTTGCTTCCTGTGCCCACCTTAGGGCTGGATGGGGTCCTCTACCCTCCCTGTGCCACCAGATATGCCCACAAGCATCTTGTTCAGCATTTCTGGTGCTTGTGCCAGCCCAACGTTCCTTCTCCAGTCCTGTTGGCACACCAGTGCCAGCACCCTCCTCCCAGCCCCTCTCACCAATTTAGATTTCCACTGCTGGAAAGTGAAGTCCACCAAGGGCAGCACTGCAGGACAGCTGAGCACAGGCAGGGCCTGGCACTGGCCCTAGTGAGAAGAGACGTCAAGGTGAGGTGCCAGGAGCTGTGCATGTCCCTGGCCTTGGGTTTTGTGGGGACCATATCCTCACCACTCTCGTTTCCATGTCCTTGGCCTCCACGATGTACTTCTGGATAAGCCTGTTGTCACAGACCAGCCGTGTTGGGCTGGCACGGTCCTCTTTGACGTGCAGGAGGAAGGATGTGAGGAGGAGCAGTCCTGGAGGAGATGAGGTTGCCTTATGCACTGAGCCACCCTCCCTGGGCTGTGCCAGCCCAGAGCCGTACCTCCAGTGGCAAGTCCCCTCCCCAGCCCGTGGTGGGGGTGCAGGGGGAGGTGTGAGTGGCTGAGGAGGGCCCGGTGCTGCTCTCCAGTCAGCCAGCAAGGGGTGCCCGGTGCTCACGGGGGAGAGCCGGGGTTTCTGTGCCAGCGGTGTGTGCCAAGGGGCTGCACGGCCACATCTGCCGGGATTTTCGGCCGCGCTCCAGGCAAGGAAGTAGGGCTGTTCTCCCTGTGCAGATCAGGGCCAGCCCTCCGGATCCCTGCCAAGAGCGGCTCCAGGCGTCATGTGCACTTCGGGGAATCCCGGCCTGCAGTGTCCCACAGGGAACATCTGCTCCTTGCCGCTGCCCTGGCTGAGTGCTCCCCTGCCGGCACTGCCTTCCCCAGTGCCGCTGGCACACCGTTGTGCCCGGCAACTGCCCATCCTGCCAGCTCCTCCAAAGGCCCTCTTTGCATCCTCCTGCCTGCCTCGCTGCCTGCCCTGGCACTACACCTGTCCCCCAGAGCCCTCGGCCCAGCCTGTTTCCCTAGGATGGGCAAGGAGAGATGCTCGGTTGCCCTCGCATGCTGGCAGTGGCCAGGTCCAACCAGCCCAGAGCCACCCTTGGGGTTTGATGCCCATCTGCGGGATTCATCGTGCAGGGGACGCTCTGGCTGTGGGGCCACAGTATCTGCTGCCCCTTCCTGCACACCCAGTCTCCCCTTTTAGCCACACACTCACTGTTCAGCTCCATGCTCGGCTGGGGGCTTCGGCCCTGCATCTTCCACCCTGGGGCCAGCGGCTGCTCCCTGGCTCCCGTCCCCCTTCCATGGAGGGCAGTGGTGGCGCGGGCTCCCCGCGAGCCGCCCAGCCGGGCCGGAGGCCAGGAGCAGCCCCGGCACAGCACGGCGCGGCTCTGCGGCTCCGGCCTGGCCACCCAGCCGAGGCAGCACGATTTCCTGTTGTGTCGCCGCTGACCTTCGAGCAAAATCGCAGGGGGGGCCCCGGGCCTGGGGGACGGCTTCCTGCCTCCGGCCGCTTCCTCCCTTGGCTCGGGGAGCGGGAAGGGCGTCCCTGGGCGCCCTCCGTGGCAGCTCACCTGCCCCCAGGCCTGAGCGCTCTGCAGCCAGCTTCTCAGTGGTCAGTGCCTCAGCCGTGCTGCCCAGGGGGAGAGGGTGGCCTTGGTACCTGCAGAAGGGATGGCGTCGGTGACCCTGCACTGGACAACCCCGGCAACATCAGCCCTAATGGGGTCCTGTGGCAGCCAGGTATGAAAGCCACCACAAACCCTTTCACACAGGTGGGCCATAGTCCTGGTGACCGTCTCCCAAAGTTTAACTTCATCCCTGGTGACCTTTACCCAGTTAGACCCCATCCCTGGTGACCCTCGCCCAGAGGCATGCTCTGACCCCTGCATCCATCACCCAGAGGTGGCTCAGGGAGTTGGAGATCCCCGGGATGGCTGTGGTGCATGGGACCGCTCTGAGCTGGGGAGGGTGATGGATCACAGGGGTCACGGCTGGTGCATGGTCCCAGGGCAGTTTCACCAGGGGTACTGGTTGGGGGTGGAGTGGGTGAGGCACTCACAGTTGCCCCCTCCCTGGGTAGGAGAAGCACCGGGGGCCTGTTCAGCACCACACCCTGGCATGGCTATGGCATTCCCTGGCAAAGTCAGCCCTCGCTGGGCACTCTGGCAGGGGCTGCACACCCCCAAACCCAGGTGTACATGTGCGTGTCCCCGTACTGCACACGTGCACACACCCACCACGTGCACCCTCAAACCTCTGTGTACACACGTGCACTTCCCTGGCACGCCTCGGGGCCTGCGCTCAGAGAGCCCCCACCCTGGCAGCCCCCCACTGCTTCCCTTGAGGGGACACCCCCTCCCAGCCCACATCCTCTCGCTCCCGGTCTCCCTGCAGCCCGTGCGCTTCCTTCTCACACCCCGGCTCTCGCACACTCTCGCACGTTCCCACCCCAGTCCCTGTGGACAGCAGTTCCCGGCAGCGCCTGGCCGGGTGACAACAGCTAAAGTAAACACCCCAGCCCCGCTCCACCTGCCCCGTGCCCTGCTCAGCCCACAACAGCCCACCTTGCAGGGTGCCTGGATGGGGGGTCCAGAGGGTGCCACGACTCCAGGGACGAGACTGGCAGCCCGGCTCGCCTGGGCACAGCTGGCAGCAACGGGACCGCTGAGTACTGGGGTCAAACACCTCCAGGCTTCCCGCACGCGGCCGTGGCCAGTCTGCGGACGTGACAAGCTGCAATCACGCCCGTCAGCACCCTCAGACCCTCTGCCAGCGCTGGCCTCAGGCCCTCCACCGTGCCCGTGTCAGTCCCTGCCATGCCCCACCACATCCATTCCCTGTCCCTCCCTGGGTGTAAAGTCATCGTCGATGCCAGGCTGGAGAGCTGCGGTGCCCTGCATTCCTTCTTGATTAGGCAAACAAACCCATCAGGGGAAACTGGAGAGCAACTGGAAACTGGAGGTCTAATGGACCCCCATGGGCATCCTAAGGTGCCCACAATAGTCCCTTTACTCCAAAATATTCCTTTTCAACAGTGCCAGAAGCTGGCAGGCAGCATGAGCCTGCGCCCGTGGGCAGCCTGGTATTCCTCTGCTGGAAAGAGCAATGCCAGCTTTTGCTGCCCGTGGCAGGGGGGCAGAGGAGGATGTGGGGGAGAGCCCCTGCTGCTGGCCCCAGCCCGATCCCACGGATGTTGCGTGCTGTAGAGGGAGAGAGTGTGGGGGCAGTGAGTGAGGCACAGGGACCCCAGAGGGACACGGGGGCTCCGGCCAGGCAGCCAGGGCTCTGGCAGGGGACAGGAAGCCAGGCGGGGGCCGCGGGGCTGCACAGCTGGCCGGATCTCGGTGCCAAGATTCCCACCTCTCCTTACAGGGTGCAAAGTGCTGGGAATCCCGCTGCAGGGACAGCCGTTCGCACCCACTTTGCCAAGGTGCTGAAGACAGCAGGAGGTGCCAGGAGTCAGGGAAGGGGGGGGAAGAGGAAGACGCTGGGTTGGGGGGGAGACTGTGGTTCGGTGGCACAGCTGCTGTCCCCGCAGGCCACCCAGATGTGCTCGCTGGGCACCCCCAGGATGTCAGTGCTAGCATGGGAAGCAAACCTGGCCTTCCAGGGGCAGGAAGGGGGGTCCCAGCCCCCTTTGAAGCCCCCATAAAAGGGTCCAGCATAAAGGAAAGAGAAAGTCAAAGGAACAAAGAGAGCGGCTAATCCCGGCGTGAGCAAACAGCCCCGTTTGCTCAGGGCACAGCTGGCTCCGGGGCCAGGGAAAGGAGCACAGCGGGGCTCTACGGGTGCCAGGCAGCGGGGGACCCGCTACCCGGGCTGCCCCTCCCCGAGCACGGGGAGCAGGGACCCTCCTGGACCCTCCGGGCTTTTTCGCTACATATGCAAATCGCCAATAAACATCCCTGGGCAAATCCTACTCCCCGTGCAACCTGGTCCTTGCGCTGCTCCCAGACAGCCGTCCCAGGAGAACACCCACGCTGCCGGGCAAACGGACTTGCAAGGGGCACCTTGGTCGGGGTGCAGCAGCTTGGGGGTGAAGGATGGCAGGGTTTTACCTTTCCCAGTTTTCAGCAAGCCACATGCTGCCCAGCAGCCCAGCACAAAGCCCACGGTGCTGCCCAGAGGGTGTCCATGGGCAATCCCTGCCAGTGGCTCTGCTGGCATCTGGGGCGATTCCACTGTGCCTCCTCTCCCATCCTGCTTCTCAGCCAAGCTTCCCACTCCAATGGGGGGCACGGAGTGTGCTGGGAGGGCACCTCGTCCCTCCGCATCCATCCCACGGAGAGGCGAAGGGGTTAATGCCAGGCAGCCGAGCCGCAGGTGGGCGCAAGAATGAAATTCCTTCTCGCTGTCCTGCGAAGTCTGGGCACAAATATTTGCCTGCATGTCCGGTGGGGAGGGGGGAGACCACCATCGCTTCTGGGAGCTTGCTAATCCCCACGCCAAACAAGGCTCCCACACACCCCACGTGCCCCCCAACTTCGTCCTGCTGGGGTCACCCTGCAAAGCCTTTGAGGAGAGAACATTTGGGGTCAGGGGGGCACCAGCACCTTTGGGTGCTCCTATGAGCAGGGAGCTCTATGGGGTTGACAGGGCACTGGGAACAGGCACCTTGTTCAGGGACACTGCCAGCATCTGCTTGGCATGGCAGATGAGACTGTTTTGGGGTCTCCATTCTGCTCCCCAAGCCGTGGCCACCACAGCGGGACGGGACGAAGGCGAGAGCCCCAGCCGTCCCCGCCATGTCAGCAAAGCACCCTCCATAATAAATTCCATGTGTTCACAGACAGAAAATAGCCACTTTCCCCCACTCCATTTCCCCCCCAAACTGCATCCCCCTTCTGTACCTACAACCCCCAAAAGTCCCTCCATCTTCAGACCCCCCTGGCCTTCGTCTGGGATGGCCCAGCCCTGCAAGTCGCCTACCAGTTGTGCAAATATTGCCGGAACAGCTGTAATCCCTGTGTCCAACATGAATTATGAGATATTTCCACCCATTACGACAGCCCCTCCCGCCCCGCCGCGTGTGTGTGAGGCCGGGGGGATTAGACACGGCACAAGCCACACTCGGCACAAAGCTTTGGGGAGGCTGACGGCTCTCCGCGTCCCACAACAGGGCGGGGCAGTCGAGGGGAGCTCTTTTTGGAGAGAGGGGGGGTCCCACATGCCTCCCTGTCTCCAGGCTCATGCCTGGAGGGGGTGTTGGGGTGCCCAGAAGGCAGTGGGAGGCTCTGGGAAGGGGGGCCCAGGGCACGTAGTTTCACCACGACCCCATCCCTGGGGAGCAGAGGCTCCTTCCTGTCGCCTTGAGCCCGGCTCATGTTCAAAGCCGCGAGCAGGCAGCAGCCAATGAGGGCAGACAATGGGAGCTGCGTGGGGCAGAGCTCGGGTGAGGGCCTGCTGAGACACTCCCCCCACGCCAGGCACAGCCCCGGCACCACGATCCTCTGGAATCCTCCATGGGACCCTCACCGCTGGGCAGGGCACCTGCCCACAGAGCCCCTGCAGAACTACAGGCTGCTCCGTAGGGCACCTCTGGGGCATCCCACCCGCACTTGGCTGGGACAGGAGACACCCCATGGGACCACCACCTCCCCACCGGGGACGAGCCGGTGCCCGTCCTGGGAAGAGGTGATGGAGGGGTGAAGATGCCAGGCTTGAGGCTGCCCATGACCAGCCATCTCCATCGCAGTGCAGCTCCAGCTGCCCGCAGCTGGCAGCCCCGTTGGGGATGTGCCGGCGCCAGGCCCAGCTCTGGAGCCTCAGAGGTGCCTTTGTGCCTGGCGCTGCTCCTCACACACGTGTGCGGGCACTGGGAAGCAGCTGGCGGGACCGGGACCCTTTCCCACCGTCGTCCTTGGCCGGCACCATCCCTCTCCAAGAGCACAGGGACCCCCAAGGCTCTGTCAAGCCATGTCTGCCTGTTGATGAGGGCACCTCTTGGCATTTCCAGGGGCAGCCCAGGCTGTGGATGAGGGAAGCCCAGGCATGGCTGGAGCATCCATTTCCTTCTTGCCCACTGCAGTGGCCATGTCCTCCTCCCCGGGCAGGGATGCCCAGCACCCTCCTGACACGATAACCCATGCCAACAATACCACCCTGGTCCCAGCCTGGCAGTGCTGGCACACCCTTGCAGCCTCCCTCTCCCTCACGCCGCCGTCCCGTGCCTCGGATTCCCCCGTGCCGAGGGCTGCAGCCAGGCGGGTTCCCCGTCTCTCTTTCCTTTCCCCGGGAAAGGGGAGGGAGCTTCCCTCATCGCTTCCCCGTGTCCCGCAGACGAGCCAGGAGACTGTGACGAGCTCTGGGTGCACAGAGCCAGCACCGGATTCCTGGCATCGGCGGGACAGCTGGGAGCCATCGCCCGCCTCCTCCCTGCTCAGCCCCGCTCACGTCCCGCCATCCCCAGGGCCGCTGCTGTGCTGCAGCGGGCACCGTGCAGCGACGCTGGCACAGCCACACAGACCTCAACCCTTCCCTGCCCTCCGCGCCGCTGGATCCCCGGCCAGCGAGGACGTCGGGAGAGAGGAGAGGGGACAGGTCAGTGACACCGCTGGGGACAGCGGGGAGGGCACAGGGCCAAGGGGTGCCATGCTGCCAGGGGTGGTCGCCGCTTGCAGACCGTGCTTGCAAGCAGCGGGGTGTCAGGGACAGCCGTGCCCGGGGGGATGCCCGAGGTCCTGGCAGTGTCCCAGCCCCGGCGATGCCAGAGGGCTGTCCTGCCGGGGTAAGCCCGGCTGCTCCTCGCTGCCTTCTGCCGGCTCCCCGGCAAGGCCAAGCCCCCCTGCCCCACTGCCCGCCCCGGGAGAGGTGTCGCGCTGCGCGGAGACGTGTGCCAAACCGGGGCAGGGAACGGGATGGGGCAGCCATGGACAAGTCGGGGATGGGCAATCCCATGCTGGCACTGGAGCAAGGGGCGGTGGGCTGCAGCCCCCCCAGCTGCTCACTGGGCTGCGGGGAGGCCCAGGAGGAGCTTTCTGGGGAGGCAGGGGCCTGTTGTGCTCCAGCTGTGCCGTGTTTCCCTAGCTACACCGCGCAGCTGGCCGGGTGTTTGCACCGCCCGGAGTTGATTTTGGCAGACCCAC
>VXBT01004311.1:412161-431227 GCA_013400235.1 Oriolus oriolus | reverse complement strand
GGTACCGAAGCCCCGAGCGGTACCGGAGCCCCGAGCGGTGGCTGCGCCGGGCCGGGAGCAGCACGTCCAGAGACGTCACTGCTGGGGGAGGAAGAGGAGGGAGAGGTGGAGGCGGGAAGAAGAGGAGGAGGAAAAGGAGGAGAATGTGCGGGAGGAAGGCTGAGAAAGAGGAGGCGGAGTGGGATGAAGGATGAGGGAGAGGGAGGAAGGGGAGAACGGGGGGCAGGGAGGCCGGGAGGAAGAGGCGGAAGGGGAGATGAGGAGAGAGGTGAAGGGGGGATGAAGGCAGCTGGGGAGGATGAAGGAAGAGGGGGGCTGAAGGAAGAGGAAGAGGGGGATGGAGGAAGAGGAGGGGGCGCGGAGAGGAGGAGGATGGACGGAGGAAGAGGAGGGGGCTGAGGAGGAGGGGAAGAAGGCCGGGAAACCGCGGAGAGCGCCGTGCCAGCACCGCGGACAGCGCCGCCCCGCCCGGCCCCCGTGCACCCCCCGGGGAGGGGGGGACAAAGGCTGGGACCCTGCAGAAACAGGGCACCCCTCCGCCCCAGGCCTGCCTGACCCTACCCTTCCCCGAGGGTCGGGTGGTGCGGGAGGGAGCGCACAGCCTCCAGCAGAGCCTCCCACCCCCGTGGAACTGGGTTGGGGACAGGTGGGTGCAGGCTTTGGCACATCACGTCTGGCAGCAACGTCCCCTGCAGGAGATCCAGGCCAGCGCTGAGGGCCAGGCTGATGGGTCAGCCTGTGTTCCTTCTGAAACCTACTGATGGCAATTAATGCTGTGGTACCTTTTCCCTGGCACGGGAGGGCACTGCTGGGGTGCCACCCTCTCTCTCCCTTAGGAAGCAGGTCACCCAAACTGCTCAAAGGGCCTCCCTTCCTCATTACCCACTCACTCATTCCCAGTCAGGGGGAGTTCCTGCCCAGGCCCTGGCCCCAGGCCTTTCCCTGCCAACTGCTTCCCAGCATTAGCGATGCCAGGGCTGCAGATCAGACAGATCAGCCTCTAATCTGGGGAACAGCCTCCGGTTAATTATTCTGTACCCTCTGGGCCATGGCCAGGGTGACTCAGCAAGAGGCAGCCCAAGGCAGCAGGGACCAGCCTCCAGCCCCAAGGGGGACCAGCTGCTGTCCCCAGCAGAGATACCCCACGGAGGAGCCCCAGTAGGGGCCAGCTGTGCCCCATCTCCACTCCAACTGCAAGACAAGGCAGGAGGGGGCTGATAGAAAAATGCCTTGCCACATTGAAAGGTGTAGAGGGAACCTGGCACACATCTCCCATCTCCTGCCCCAAGGAGACCACACAGGTTCCGCCACTCGTGCCTGTGGGAAAAGGGACATTTGGGGACATCAGGGCTCTGCTCCACAGCCAGGCTGCTGGCAGGGCTGTCTGTCCCACCACCAGAGACCCTGTGCCAGGCAGTGCCAGCGAGGTGAGTCCAGGGGGTCTGGCTCCAGGCACATCCAACTCCCTTGCCACCCTTCCAGCCCTGGAGCAGGGGTACGTACCTGCCTTGCAGTGACAGGGGAGGCTGGCTGATCCTTGCCCATGCTCAAGGCTGGCACCCCCACACCAGCCCAGGCACAAGGGACATGGGGGGGGGGGGGCGGCAACAGCGGCACACGGGGCATTATTTAGCAATGTTCTTTTATTTCCAGTTTTAAGGTGAAAAGATGCCTTTAAATCTTCAATTAAATACTCCATAAAGAAAAAAAAAAAAGGCAAAAAAAAAAATTATTTACAAATTCACGTGACCAGTAATTGAATCCTTGTTTTAATAATTACACATGCGGCTCGTCACATCCGGCGCTCTATAAATACAGGGGACGCGGATGAGGGGGCCGCCCTGTCGCTTGCCCAATTGTGGCCTTAAACGTTTGGGAGGAGGATGGGGGCTTTTGGGGTGTTGGAGGGGACTCAGCCTGGCCCAGAAAGACGGAGCCACCCCCCCTCCTCCCCGGCACCCTCCCCAGGTGTCAGAGCAGGAGCTGGGGGGGGGGAATGATTTATATTTAAAATTTAAAAACCATAGAGGGGTGGGGGTCCAGGCAGTGATGGAGGAATAGAGAGAGGACAGGGGAGGGGGAGAAATCACGCTCCTGTCCCCAAACCAAATTTAATAAGTTTATATATATATAATCTCTCTATATTTCATCAAGAAGGGGGGAGGAGAAAGAGGAGGAGGGAGAGGAGGGGAGAGATATGTCCCCATCCCATCCCCCCCTCTCCATGACATGAATCCGGGGGTGCTCTGCCCCACTCCCAGAGACCCGGTGTGCCTGTGCTGGGAGGGGGGCAAGGAGGGTCCCCAAAGGGACCCATGGCAGCCACCGCCTCAGTCAGCATCTGTTTATTATCATCATGACAAACTCATACAGGCCTTACAAACAGAACTAGGACAGAGGAAGAAGAGAGGAGAACAGAAAAAAAGAGAGAGGGGGGCTGCAAGGGGCACAGCAGGTCCCTCAGCCCTGGCATTAGCAAGTCCATGGGGGCCAGGGGTGGGAAGGGATGGAGTCACTCCCCAGGGTGCCCCACTCTCTCTCCCCCCTTTCTCCTCCTCCTCCTCCTCACAGCTGCTCAGTTGTTGTCCGACTCGTCCTCAGCTTCCCGGAGCCAGGTGAAAAAGGCTGTCACCGATTTGAGAGCCACCCCTTTGCCCTGCTGCTCGGCTGGGTCCTTGCTGGACTCCCACTTGTAGAAAGCCTCCTCCTTGATGACGTCCTCATCGTAGAGGGCATCAAAGAACATCCGCAGCAGGTCTGGGGTGGGGGGACAAAGGGGAACCTCCGCTATTCTCCAGCCACCAGCCACCCTGCTGGGGTAGGGACACATCTGCCGCCCACTCCTCAACCCACCCGCACCCACGATACTCACTGGGAGGCTGGTCCAACTTCACCACCAAGGCTTGCAGAGCGTAGAGTGCCTGGAGCTCCTTCTGCTCATCCCGCAGGTACTTCTGGAGCAGCTTGGCTTGGTTGCGGATGACCATGGCGTCCACACGGTACGGGTTCTCAACTGCAGGGGATGCGGCGTGAGAGGGGCAGCGTGGGCGGGGAACCCCCACCACTCCCACCTCACCCTGGTACTCACAGACAATGGCCAAGTGGCACACAGACGTCATCAGGGCCCTGATAAACGTGTTGGACGAGACCTGCTGCTCGCTCAGGTTGGCCTGGAGGCGGGAGGGTAAAGAACTGTGAGGTGGAGAGGGAGCCAAGAAGGAGCCTCCAGACACTCAGGTGCTCTGCCCCCACCCTCACCTCAATCCAGTCGTATATTCTTTGGTTGTTCGGGTTCTCCTTCAGCAGTTTGTCCATTTGCTTGCACAGCTCCTCTGAGGTCAGCTCCTTGTGGCTTGGCATGTCTGAGCTGTCCCCCATCGTATACTCCAATTTCTGGGGAAGCAGGCAGAGAGAGCTGTTAAAAGCAGCACGGGGAGCACCACTCTCACACTGCCCAAGGTCTGCCCACGGCCCACCTCTGCCCCTCGCTGCCACCAAGCCCCCACCTGCTCTGTGACAAATTTGTTGACATCCTGGTCCTCAGGCAGGAATTCCTTCCAGCTCAGGCCCCCATCCCGCCACAGCTTTCCTGCGGTCTTCTGGCCCTGCGGGACAGAGAGTCAGCATCAGCACACCATGCCCTCCATCTCCAGGGAGGAAGATACTGGACATGCCAGCCCCATGACCCAGACACTGAAAGGGATGCCCCTCACATCCTCACGTGCCCACCTGGCCCCCAAGCAGGATGCCAGTCCTTGAGACAGCAGCCAGCAGCCACACAAACTTACCATGCCCTTGCACAACAAGCCCAGCACCTCAACCAGCAGTGTGGTGGCTTTCCCAATGGGCACCAGGGGCTTTGTGATCTCCCTGTGGGGCACAAGAGACCTGGGTGAGCTACCTGCCCCCACGAGGCCCCCCGTGCCAGCCCTGCTGAGGAGCACAGTCCTCACCTGAACAGTTCCTCCATGGGGATGCCTTCCTCTTGCAGGATGGGAGTGATGAGCTCAGCCAAGTACAGCCAGATGTGTGGGATGTCAATCTCCATGTCCTCTGCGATCTCCAAGATCTCCCGCAGCCTGAAGAGCAGAGGGAGCTGTTGGGATCCAGCAGTCTCCATGCACTTGGCTAGGAGGGACCTCAGGACATCGCAGTGCTGAGTCCTGCTCAAGGCAGGGCTAAACTCAAAGCCAGGCTGCCCCGGCCCCTCACCCTTTGTAGTACTGCTCCTTGGAGAGCGTGCCTGCCTTCACCAGCTGGCAGAGCAAGGCTCCCATGTGCTCACGGGAGATGGTGCTCCTCTCCAGCGTGGACTCAATGCCATTTTGCACAAAGATGTAGAGCGAGGAGGGGCTGCCCAGCTCCTGCACACACTGCAGGGCCTCCTGCAGGAAAAAGGGGGTCAGTATTGCCCTACAGCCAGCTCTGGCTCCCCCTTTCCCCATCAAGGCACCACCAGAACCCTGCCCAACAGTGCTACCACACAGGGAGGGAAGCATATGGCACATTAGGGGAACACATATGGTGTGTTAGGGTGCTTGGCCACCCCCTCCTCTCACCTTCATGTCATTGATGTGCAGGTATTCCTCTATGATCGCCTTGGATTTCTTCTCCAGTTCCTCGTCTGACAGCGTGGGCTTGGTGGATGTTGCAGGAAGTGTTGGCTCTTGTTTAACTGCAAGGAAAGAGCAAGGATCAGGCACCACCTGGGACAGGCAGAGCCGCAGGCACAGCCAGACCCTGGGGTATCACTCCTCCCCAGCTCACTGGTCTCTCGGCTCCGGTCCCGTTCCTCCGTCATGCTCGCAGCCTTGCGCACGGCCTCGGGGCCGCCCTGCTTCTCCCGTTCTCGGCTCCTGTCCTCTGTCTCTTTGCTGAAGCTCCTCTTGGTGAGGGCAGACCTGTTCCTGTCTGCCCGCTCCCCCCGGTCGGGACGCTCCAGACGGTCGCTGCCCTTCTCCGAACGTGACTCCCGGTCCCCTCTGTCCCCAGCCTTCTCTGACCTGTCACGGCTGGAGCTGCTCCTGGGTGGGAGAAAGACGCACACAGCGTGAAGATCCCATTGCCACCCTCCCTGACCCCAGACTGCAGAGCTCTAGAAGGTAAGGATGTGCCACTCCAATCCCCACCTCTTTTAGCACTTGACCATTCTTGGGGGAAAACTTTTTCCCTATTTCTCCCCTGTTCCAACTCATACCCTTTTCCTTTCACTCTGCTCCTTGGCATGGCTGAGCAGTGCCTCCCTTTGTCCTGCCCACACCTTTCTTCTGATGCAGATTGCGGCAAAGCCCCGCTTTGTTTTCTGCAGCGTATCGGTGCGCAAAGCACGGTCCCCAGACAGCGCTCACCCCACAGTTTTCCTCTTCTCCTGAACAAATCCAAACTCCAGCTCTCTTTGGGGACCTCACCCTGCAGCCTCAAAGGGACTCCCTTCAACCCATCAATGTCCATCCAAGGACACTGGATGAGGAACAACAGCTCCCTCTGCTCTTCAGGCTGCGGGAGATCTTGGAGATCGCAGAGGACATGGAGATTGACATCCCACAGAGCACCCAGGGGTGGTCACCCAAGTGCCGAACAGTAGGGAGGACACGCAGCGTGAGGTCAACCTTCCTTGCCACAAGGACTCACCACTCACTCAGAGATCCCTCAAGGCCCCATCTTGCCACAGCACAAGTCCAGATACTGTAACTTGCCTACACACTGATCAACCACAAGCCTGAATCAGAGGTTCTCCCCGACCCCCAAAACACCCATCCACCAAGGCAGGGCCGGCCCCTCACCTCTGCACCACACGGCGGGACTCCGGGCTCTCAGCAGGCGTTGACTGCTGCAGCGCTAAGAAGCGGTTCAAGGTGCTCGTGGCTGGTCGCCCTGAATCAGATGCTGGGCGTGAAAAGAGGGAAGTCTCAGAGTTCGGCACCTCCCAGGTACAGGAACTGCCGGGGGAAGGATCACCCGTCCCACTCTGTCGCACGGCACCCAGCCAGTCCAACTCTGCCTACCTGAATCTGCGGGCTTTGCGCCAGACCCTCCGCTGCTGCCTTTGCCCCAGCTCAGCCGCCCACCCGGAGCAAAGAGCTGGTTATTGGAGTCAATGGATCCAGGCTGCAGGTGGAGAGAGACAGTCAGACCTGACCTCCCACCGAGCCAGGATCTAGGCCAGGCCGCACCCCCAGCCTCACCTTGGTGATCTTCGTTAGCCGGCTGGTGTCGATGGGCCGGTTGCCCTTGCTGATGGGCACCGTGTTCCAGCCATCATCTGCGACCAGGTTACTGCGCCCTGAGCACAAGAGGGACAGTCATAAGGTGCAGACCAGCCTTGAGCAAAGTCCAGCAGGAACAACCCACCCCTGGGAAACTCAAGTGCCCCCGAGCCCAGGCACTCACCACTAGAGGACGGCCCAGGAGGTCCTCTTCTCTTGTCCTTTGACATGAGCTGTTGCACTTTGATGTGTTCCCGATGCTCCTCCATCTCTGCTTCCTTGTGGATCTGATCGATGGTTTTGGGGCCCTGGTCTCCTCGCCGCGGCACCCAGCTATTCTGCAGAGGGCAGGGAAGGAGGGAAGAGGGCACTGAGATGGCTGAAAGATGGAGGGAAAGGCATTTTTTCCCCTCCCAGCCATCCCACTCTCAAAGTCTCAGGTTGGTCTCCTGCCTCAGCCATCATCACTTTCCATGTGCTGTGGCAGCTTTTGGCACAAAAAGGCTCAGTTTGCGGAGCCCCCCTGCATTAAACAGCCGCCAGTTACTGTGTGCCCACTACCACTACCATGATAACCAATGGCTGGGGCTAGCATGGTGTCTCTGGGGCTGGCCACAGCTCACACACCCATCTCTCCCCTAGATGGGACACGTGGATTGATGCCACTCAGAGGACATAGGACAGCAGCTCCAAGGGACCAAGCAGCGGATGGAGGACAGTCCCCAGACAATCACATTCCATGAACCTTACCCGTCTTAGGTCAATCACATCCTGCAGCATGAAACGGATTCGGGATGACGTCTTTTTCTCTTTGATGATCTTCTCCATCTGATTGAAGTACTGGTCCATCCTGGGCTATAGAGGGACAGAGCCATGGTCACATTTCTCCCAAAGGCAAAGGAAGGGCAAGGCAGGGCAGGGCAAGGAGTACCTTGGCTTTCTCAAAGTCCAAGTCCTTGCCAATAGTCGTAAGCAGGCGGCAAAGGCACTCAAGAGACTCCTCATCGTGGTTTTTGAGCAGCTTCACCACACAGTCATGCATGATGGCCTCCGTCAACATCTTCAGTTTGAAGAGCTCTCCAATGAACTTGATGTTGCCCAGGGATCGTCGTCGGGCCTTGTCCCGCGCCTCCTCCAGCTCATCTTTCATACGCGCCTTCTCCTCAGGCTGCAGGAAAAGCCCAGCAGGCCAGTTCAGTGTCCAGAGCCAGCCCAAGGACACCCACGCCAGCCCTCAGCCGCAGACTCCCGCCCCAACTCACAGCACTGGCATCATCCATCTCCTTCTGCCGCTTCTCAAAGATCTCATCATCGTCCTTGTCCTTCTCAAACTCCTTCTGGCAGCGGTTGAGCAGCAGCTTGCGGAAGTTCACAGTCACTGTGGGCTTGTCTGTTGTGGGCACTTTAAGCTGCAGGGAGAGGTACAAGCCAGAGTAGAAGCATGAGTTGTGTCTCCCCCAAAAGTTGGGCAACTAAGTTGGCACTACTCAAATCAGGGAAAAGCCACCCTACAACTTTGTGATGCCCTGCTGAGACTCTGAACTTGGTCCTCCATCCACACACCCCAGTTTTCCCATTCCACATGGAAGGGCCTGCACACTACTAAGCTCAGCTGAGACGGCCAAAAAACCCGTGCCCGCTCAGCAGGAGACTGCCCAGCTTCTGCTCACCCCCATAAGGCAACGGCACATGTTAGCATAGGCAACAGAGAAGTTTGGCTCCGAGATGGCCTTCTCGAAGACGAGGTCAATGACACCCTTGAGCCGCTCCTCCGTGTCGATGGACAACTCCATCACCTGCTTCATCAGTTGCTGGAACATCTGGGGCGTCAGCTTGTTGAGGATGCTGCGGACGCGGCGGAGCAGTTCCTGCAAGGGCAGCAGGGTCAGCAAGAGCTGGGTATCGTTCCCCCAGGCCCTCCAACTGCCTGCCCACCCACCCCAGCTCCCACCTGTGTCTTGATATTCTCAGGATCCTCCTCCTCGGAAGCACGTTTGCTGCTGGGTTTCCAGGCCTTCTCGGCCTTGTTCAGTTTGACATCCTCATTGAGGGACACGGTAGCAATGATTTTGCGGGGCTCCTTCCTCTGGTTCTGCTGGGCGCGGCGGGGACCCAACCCTGAGGGCTGACACATGGAGAAGAAACTCAGCTCTCTGCCCTGGGACCACCTGGGCTGGCTTCCAGAAGTCCCCAGTCTGCCTACTCAGATCCTCAACTCCATCACGGACATCAGTGGCCCAGACACAGCGGCTCGAAAGCTTGATCATCACGGAGAGGCAGAGCAGGACGGCAGCAGTGAAGCGAGGAGATACTCACCAGGCCCCGGTTGCCCATGACAGGCCGGCCAAGGTTGGCGAAGGACGGGGTGAAGTCAGGGCTGCAGTTCATGCCACTGAGGCGGATGGGGTCGAGTGCCCGCAGTGGGGTCTTGTTGGCCTGCGAAGGTACACACGGCTGAGGATGCCCGGGGGCAGAGGAGCGGGACGGATCCATCCCCCAGCCTCAGCGCCGGGACAAGGAACTGGAAAAAAGGCCCCAGAGGTTCCCCCCACACCCACCAAACCCAGGCTCAAGGGTCATTGCAGACGCTGCAACAGGACTCTGAGCACCAAAGTAAGTCCCTGCCCTGCCTTGACAAGGCACAAGGAGCCAGATCCCCACCTGACCACCACCCACAATTCCCCAATTTCCAGGGCCGCACCGACCTTGTCCAGCACCACATCTGTGATCTGGGGCAGCCCCTCAGGTTTCTGCATGCTGGCAAAGATGAACTGGAAGCCCAGTAGGAACTCCCGGTCATATCGCTTCTTCTCCTCAGGGTTCAGCGGCTTCCATTGCTCTGCAGTGGAGAGCAAGAGGGACACTGATGTGGCCTGTCCCATATCCTCCACCCTGAGCTGTGGCGTGTCTGAGTCCACACAGGGACCAGCAAGATGGGATGTCGACAACCACAGAACTGCCTCAGCCTGGTACACCACGAGCACAATCCTGCATGCTTAGAAAGCCTGATGCCACCAGGTCCCTGCTTCCAGGACCCTCGTGCTGCCACTCTGTTCCCCACTCCATGTCAAGCTTGGGGACAAGATGGGAGGAGAATGTGAAATTCAGGACAGCGGGACCGTGCCACCCACACCTTCCCCACTGCTGGGTCCAGAGGTGGTTGCTGCCAGCAGAGGACTATGCCAAAGCACAGCTCACCTTCCTTGTAGCCATACTTCTGGCCACCAGCCTTGCCCTTCTCCGGGGCCAACTTGTCCTCCTTCTCCTCCCATGTCTCTTCCGACTCTTCCTGTGGACGGGCAGGAGCCACGTCCTCTGCTTCACTGGCAGGGGCAGACGTGGGGGGCTTGTTCTCCGCCTCCGAGGCACTATCACCGGTCTGAGACTGCATTGGGAGGGACAAGGACAGCAGTCGCCCACATGAGCCTGATCCTGTCCCGTCCACCCCATTCCTCGGTGTCCACCCCGCCTCAGATCCTCATTACCATCACAGAGCATCAGTGGCCCAGACACGATGGCACAAAGCAGAGTTCATCACGGGAAGAGATGGGACACAGGGTGATCCCCAGACACCCCTGGGACACTCACCTCTTTAAAGGCATCCAGCAAATCCCCTACTGCCTCCTTCTTGTTCAGCTCCCTCATCCTTCGCTTCTTCTTTGGCACCGACATGGCGACTGGGAGGAGAGACGGGGAGGTGAAAGACAGGAACCCTCCCAGTCCCCCACGTACACTGACACCAGCTACGAGGTCACCAGCAAGGCCCCAGTAACACTGGGCGAGCTTCAAGATGGTGCTACAGGGATGTGGTCCTGCCACCCCATCACAGCCCCCATCCCCAAACACACCCCGATTTACCCTGCGCCTCATCAAAGCCTCCCATCCACACCACTGCCCTAGTGCAGTGCTCCCCATCCTCCTCAGAGGACCCCTGCAGACACACACACTGCTCTGCAGGACAGCCCTTATAGGGACACTCCCACACAAACCTCTGTCCCCATACACACTCCCCTCCCTGGCACCCTATACATCAGCCCATACAGATGTGCTCCCCAGAAGCGTATCTGCCCTCAGGTTGCCCTCCTGTAGCACCCCTGCATCCCTGCCCAAGGTACTCCATACAAACATATCCTGTGAACCCATCTTCCCCATCACTCCTATGTAACCCCAACACTCCTATGCAGGGTGCTTAAAGAAAAAAAGAGAAACCTCAGCACATCCCCGGGGCACCCCACTTTCCTCAAGCACCCCCGTGTACTTGCATACCCCTATACAGCACACCCCACATCTTCCCTGCCAATCCTCCACCTCCCAATGTCCTCAGTGACTGGGGACAATACTCAGACACAGCCCCGATATGCCCACCCTACAGCCCTGCATTAAGGCATCACATAAAACACACTTCCATTCCCCATGACATCCCCCACACACCCCACTCTATACCCACCCTATACACCTCCACATAGATGTACTCCCCAGACATCTCCCTCATCCCACCATCCACACACACCTTGTTCCTCTCAGCATCCCATACCCACAAATCCCGTGTCCCTAACCCTGGCCCCCTCTCTAGCACCTTCCCTGTACCTCATGCTTAGCACCACACCCATGTGATGCCCCCCATCAGCCAACACCCACCCTGGGGCGCCCTGCAGCCCAGCATTCCCAACCTTGTGCGATCGCCTCCGAGGTCTGCGAAGGGGCAGGGGCTGGGCTCAGGCTTCGCTCCTGGGTCTCACCAGGACCTTCACTCTCTTCCTCCTCCTCCTCTGCAGGTGGGGAGGCAGGGGTGCCAGGCTGGGCTGGCTCCTCAGGCTCTGAGATGGGGCTGACATCCGACTCGGGCTGCTCCTCGCTCGGCTCCACCTTGCTGGTGCCCTCCATCCCATTGGGTAGGGGCAGCTCTTCAGGCTGGGCAACAGGGGAGTCCACGGTGGGCACAGGCACCGGCTCAGAGACCGGCACTGGCTGGCACAGGGGCACCTCAGGGACCGGCTCAGGCGTCTCCTCCAAGACCCCGTTGGCCTCAGCAGTGGGCTCGGGGCAGGGCTCTTCCCGGGGCGGTGGGGGGCTGGGAGAGGCGGGTTTGGCGGGCGCCTCAGGGGCCTGTTGTATGACGGGCGGTGGCGACGGCGCGGCCGGCACCAGGGGCACGGCTGGCATTGGGGGAACAACGGGCACCGGCGGCACCTCAGGGGGTACAGGCTCCTGCGGGGTGGGCTCTGGGAGGGGAACAGCAACCTCCTCCTCCTCTTCCTCCTCCTCCTCCTCCGCAGCCACCGTGTCCATGCTGGGCGCGGGCACAAGGGGCAGCTCTGCAGCCCCTGGCACTGTAGTGATGGCGCTTAACGTCTTTTGCGGGTCAGGCGGCGCCTCGCCCTGCTCCGCTTTCGTGTCCGTGTCCACGGGAGGCTCCATTGGCACCAGCGTCACAGGCGAGAGCACCACGGGCTCCACCTCGGGGATCAGGGGAGGGGGAGGCGACGGGGATGCCGACTTGCTGGGCTCCAGGGAGACGGGCTTGCTCACCACCAGCGCGGGCTTCGGGCGGTCATCTGCAAGGTGGATGGCATTAATGGACGACTCTCTGATCCCCTGCTCACCCCACATTCCTCCCCAGATCCCTCTGTCTTCAGAAGAGATAGGGATAGATGTGCCAAGCCACATCACAAATGGGTGATGGGGACAACAGGGGTCCTCCAGTGCCCAGAGGTGAGTACACAGCCCCCATAAACTCTCCTGGATCCAACATGGGGACACAGGTCCCCAGGTATGCAGGGATGGCCTCTCACCCCACAAGCCTCAGGAGAACTGAGGAACAGTGGGGCTGGCATTTCACACCCTGCAGTGCCAACACCAGGGATCCTTGCTGCAGCCATGCCAGCTGGCACACCCAGCCCTGGCACGGGCACTTACCGGGCCGGACAATAACTGCTACATGGGGGGTCTCTCCATTGGGCTGGGGCTCCAAACCGCTTCCAGCCTGAGGGGGCAAAGAGGGAGTTGAACAGGGCAACGTGCACTTCTGTCTGCCCCGGCTGGGGAGTCAGAGGGTCCACTTACCTGTGGAGGGGTGGGGGTGGATGAGGTCCTTGCTCCAGACATAATTTCTTCTGTAATGTCTTTGCCACCTTGGTTGGGGTCTCGTATTCGGATCTATCCAAGAATCAAAACAGAGTGGGGAAGCTGTTGGCGGGGTGCCGGACACAGCACAATGGGCCACCCCCTTTCCCTGAGCTCAACACCCCCAGGACACCCTTCTCCAAAGGGAAAAGGGAGATTCATTCACTGCAGTGACTGTCCTAGCCACACACAGTCTGAAGACCAGTGGGTGCCACATCCCCTCACCACAGGGCACAGCGTCCCACAGACATTGGCCTGTTCCAGTGCCTTGCAAGCCATCGCAACAGGCAGGTGAAGCGAGCAGGTCCCCAGGCCAGTGCCCATCTCCAGAATTCAGTCAATCCCAAGACATCACTGTGCTGGCACAGGGGCTGCAAGGATGCCCCTCATCTTGGGGATAATACATGGGATTAGCCTTAGTATACAGAAACCAGTGAGCTCTGTGCCACCCTGGACACAGCCCATACACCCACAGCCTCACTGGCCCCATGGCTGCAGCACGAACTACATGGCACCGTGCTGCAGGGTGACTGGGGGGTACATGTGGGTCTGGCTGGGACTACAGTGCATGGCACAGTGCAGTCAGGAGTCTTGTTCTCTCCTCTGTCTGAACACGACCTGCTCCCAGAACACCAAGTGCAGATCTCAACCCATCTCTGATGAGGAAATGCCAGCACCCCACTTCCCAGTGGTAACCCCTGCCCCTCAGCACAGGGCCATGCCAGCAGCCACTCGGATCCCTGCTATAAATAGACCCCATGCGAGGCCTCCGAGCACCGGCATCTCCGGGAGCAGACAGCAGTTGGCAGCCGCGGCACCCCCGCCCTCCCGGGAGCCGTGACTCAGCACAACACTGCCCGCCGGGACAGCCAAGGTCGCTAGCACCCACCGTGCACCCCAGTTCCCTTGCTAAGCCCCCCAGCCTATGGGGACACAGCCCTGTGCCACCCCTTTTCCCTGGCACGCTGCACCACATCCCATCCCACACACCACCGGCACCCGGGGCTGACACCACCCCCCTTCTGCAGATGAACACACCCTCCAGCACACGAGTACCCCCATGCCTGGAGGCAGATGGCTCCTTACCGTCTTGCGTTCTCGTTTTGGGGGGATCGGTGGTTGCTGGCTCACAATGACCTGGGCAGCAGGGACCCCCGCTGAGAACTGCTGCACCCCCTGCGCTGGGTAATACGCACCCGCTGAAGGAGAGGAGAGAGCGTCAGACCAGCCAACTCAGATCCTCCAAGCCCGTCCTGAAGACTCCCAGATCTCCCAAACACAGGGGTCTGTCAGGAGCCCGGAGAGCCCTTGCTGCTCTGCAGCGAACCCCCATCGCATCCGGCCTGGATTGTCCCAACCCGCCTGACAGGCCTGACCGAATTCCTTCCCCGTGAAGCAGAGAGCGTCCCCGCGCCACCCCCACGCCCAGCCAGGCCCTGCAGGCATCCACCGTGCCCACCGGCTCCACGCCACCAAGAGCCCTGCCTGGACACTCGGCCATGTCAGGCACAGGCTCCGTGTGCGGCCGCCTTCCTGCCTGCGCCCTTATCTCCCCGGGGCCAGCACCAGCCCGAGGGCGGCACCAGGCAGCCTCCATTCACACCCAGGCTGAGGGGCTTGGGCTCCCCATGCAGCCTGAGCCCCTGGCAAGCCCAGCCCAGAGGACGGAGCTGTGCTGAGGGCCAGAGGCAGAGCCAGACCCCATCCACGACTGGCACAGCCCTCAAGAGGTGCTCCACTCCTCCCAGGGCATCTGTGAGCATCACCCCAGAGCAGTGCCACAGGGATATGGGTGCCTGGGGACAGGCACAGCTGAGACCTGGCCCCCTCTGGCTCCAGCACCTTCCCCGCTGCACTGACCCTGGAAGTCAACCAAGATGCTCTGGTGACTGCCTCATCCCTGAGTCAGGGACCCTCCCTCTGCTCAGGGGACACGCAGGGACGCTGAATGGGCCTCATATGCTGGGATGGGCCAGGCATGGGGGGAAGGAAGGAGACCATGAGCTGCCTAGCCCTGAAGACCAGACAGGAGACACAATCCGATTCATTTGTCAAGGGGCACGCCATGCCAGGTCACCCTGTGGGTAAGAGGCAAGCTGCTGCCAGCTTTCCTGGGAAGAGCCACAGCAGCCCCAAAGCAGAGGTGGGGGTGCACCCATTCTGGAACCTCAAAGAGATACCCAGAGAATGTCCCAGGACTGTGCACGAAGGTGCAGGAGTCTCCTGGCTCAAGCACAGGAGACAGCCACTGTCAGGGGCCACCTCCCTCCTCTGAGGGGCTGGCTGGGCCCTGAAACAAGAGGGAAGGAGGGAGGCCGGGCACGTACCTGGCTCAGGAGAAGCCCATCTCTGCCCTGGTTATGCTTTGCTGCTGTGCTGGGGCCAGGCCGGAGGCCTCGGCTCACATTTCTGTGTCTGCCAGGCCTCCCGGGACCAATCAAGCCTAAATATAGTCACAGCCCGGGTGGCCACATGCGAGCAGGGGGAAGGAGGAGGGGCTGCTCACACCACCCTCCCCAAGCACCGGGAGGGGGCAGGCAAGGAGCACCCCAGCTCAGATCCTGGGGAGCAGGAGCTGAGGGGGGTCAGTAAGCACTGAACTGCTCACCACCTTGACAGCAAGTGAGGGGAAGCAGAGGATAAAGTCTGCCCCAGCCCTCCGCCAGGAGAGTTAAATATTAAACAGCCCCAATTTGGAAAAGGACCGGTGTGAATGGACCAGTGGGACACGATGTGCTGCTGGGCAACAGGCAACTGTCCCCCAAAATAACCTGCAATGGAGTCACAGAGTCAGCCACAATGAGATGGGTTCAGCTCTGGGGGATGCACACAGGCCAGAGGCAGGGGAGGAAAAAAACAGGGAAGTGCTGGGACTGAAAGAGCACCGGGAAGCGGAGCAACCCCTCTGTCTGTACCGTAAGTCCCGAACTCTGTGGGGCTGGCTCCAGGGTAAAAACTAGGGGCGCCAGGTTGGACCGGGTACTGTTGGGTCGGGACAACATACGTGGAGCGACCCTGCAATGGGAGAGAAGAAGAAAAGTCAGTTATGTTCCCTGCAGGGCACAGACATACCCCCAAAACACTGATGTAACCCCCAAACCTGCCTGTGAACTAGCTGTACACTAGGGCAGGGAGCAGGACACAGGCAGAGTAAACACCAGGTGCCTTGGGGAACTGCTGGGGAGGGGACCAGTACCTTCTGCTGCCTCTCTACAGAGCCAGCAGCACCCTGCTCAAATCAGCGGGTGCTCAGAGAGTCTTGGGACCCTTTCCACACACTCCCAAAACAGACCTGGGCTCCAAGCCCAGGCAACACCTCCCACCAGTGCCCATCCCAACCCCCTCTCACAGAGTCCAAAGCATGGCCCTCACCTGTCCGGGAATGTAATAGGCTCCTTGGGAAGGTGTGTAGGATATCTGGGAGGGTATCATCATCACCTGGGAAGCAGCCGGATACACATGGGCAGGAGGGCCGGGCCGAGCCGTCGTGTTACTCTGCACGCGGGATGCACTGGCGGGAGGCTGTGCCCTGTTCTGGTAGAAATGCTTGGGGAGAGATGGGGCACAGCATCAGCAGGAGCTCCAGCACCTTCATCCACCACCACCGCACACGGGGGGAGGCACCCCCCCCCCCCCACNCACTCGCGGTGGATGCTGGGACCTGTAGTCCCGCCATGCCGGACAGCATGCGGAGCTCCCTATTCCCACCCCGGCTAATGCCGCTCATCCCGACCCAGCTCGTTTGCCGGCCAAGAGCATCCCCGGGAGCAGCAGCTCCAGCCCAGCGACGAATGGGCAAAGAAGGGTCCGCGCACGCACCCCCGGGGCAAGGAGAAAGCGTTACCTGAAGAGACCTGAATCCTCCCTGTTAGCAAGCGCACGCATACAGAGGGAAAAGGGGAAAGAGAGAGACAGGAGTTACTGGCACTGGGACAGGGATAGCAGAGGAAGGGACAAGACACCAGGGAGCCCTTTGCCCACATCCCAAATCCACTGAGGTCCCCTATAGGGACCTCCCAAGGGGCAGGGATGGGTCTGATGAGTTCCCAGACAGCACAGCCAAGGATGTCACCAGATCTGTCCCCAGCAGCTCCTCCACACAAGAGGGCTGATGGAGGTCCAGAGCCTCGAACGCCACTGCGGGGCCTTGGGAGACCAAGCAAAGTAGGGAGTAAGAGGAAGATGAGGAAGGGCACAGGCAGAAGCAACAGCCTGGGCCAAAGTTAGCACAGGCACAGCCACATGCTGCAGGCTTCATGCAAGGAGGGAACTGGGGAGACACTGCAGAGAAACCTACCCAAAATCGAGCAGGCATCCCGCACTTTCCCCAGACCAGCCTGTACCCGAGCTCTGGGGTTCCCACATGCTCCCCAGCCCCTTCATGCCCAAGGTGGGTGTTTCTGTGCAGTGTCGGGGCAGAGTGTTCAGCATGCGGGGCAGGGGAAGCGGGTTAGTACCTGCTGGTGAATAGCCCGAGGCCCTGCTGGAAACTGAGAGGAGGAGAGGGAGGTTTGGGGCAGGGGAGGAAGGAGAGAAGAGCAGTCACTCGGTGGGCATCCTCGTTGGAGGCGCCTGCCCCCCCACCCCAGGGCCAGGAGGTCCTCAGGTGGCAGTTGCGGTCCGGATCACGGGATCATTCCCCCTTCACAGGCACACGTCAGCCCCAAGGGGCACCAACATTGCTCCTCACACCCCTGGGCTCCATGGCGGTGTGGGCTACTCGGCCAGGAGGCAGAAAGCTGCTGGATACCCCTTATCACTCTCTCCAGCTCTGGGCAAAATCCTTACCTGGCGCGGCTGAGAAGGCGTATTCATTTGTGAGGTCGGTGCCGGGTTAAAAACCACAGGTGCCGTCTGACCAGGTGGGAACGTCGGCTGGAAGAAGGCAGGGAGAGAAAGAGATGGCACCACTGCCCCTGGCACCAACTGGGGAGGCAAAGCTGGGTCCCCCAGCCTGGCAGGGGACGGTTACCTGCGGCAGTCCAGGAGAAGGGGCAGGGTGCGGGGCAGTCAGGGCTCCTCCTGTGGGCTGTGGAGCTTTGTTCATTTCATGGGGTTGTGCATAAGGATCCCCTTGCTATCTGCAGGAACCGGGAGAGTGGGCATAAGCTGGAGCTGGCAGCACCCCAGGCATCAGTCCCCTGTCCACATCAGCCCTGAAATCTGCAAATCTCTAGCCCTACAGCCTACCAGGGTAAAGCCAGGCATCAGCCATGCCCCACAGATAATATCCCACCAAGGCACAGACCCCCAGCCACCCCCTCCTGCCCCACTGGGCCATGGGACAGATGGGGTAGGCACTGCCAAGTCACCTAGCCTGGTCCTCATGCCCTTCAGAGCAGAGCCCCCCATCATGCCTCAAACCCAGCCATGCCCACCAGCAGGACTGACCCACCCAAGGTGACCCCACAAAGCTCGTCTGGGCCCTACACAAAAGCGGGCACCAGTCCCCGTGATCTGCCACCAGCACCCAGGCCACCACTAACTCCGGGGGGCTGGGTGGGCCGGCGGCACCCCGGCGTCAGCCATGCCCAGCTCCACCCCGGTTGACCTACTAAGCGCTTCCCCCGGCCGGCCAAACCTGTTCCTGCCGGTGGTGCCGGGTCCCCGGCACACACCACAAACGCCTACCAGGGAAGGCAGGGAGCAGCTCCCACGTCCCCCCGTGCCACCAACACTCCTGCCCACGGGAGCCCGCAGCCCCCCGCCACCACCGGCACCCAGGTGGCCCGGACACCCTCCCAGCTGTCCCAGGAAGGACTTGGCAGCCAGGGCCGCTCTCCCCGCCCCAGTGCAAAGGCCGCCAGGGCAGGAAGGAGAGGCGGTACCCCACACCCTGCCGGGGGTCCCCTGTGCCCCATGGCACCCGGTGAGCCCTTTCCCGGCCAGACACCCGAGGGAGCAGCCCTGGTGCCTCCTGTAATCTGACGCCCGGACGCGTCAGCACTGCCGGCCCCCGGCCCCGCTGCGGGCACTGCCAGGCACGTCCCACCAACACTGGGAAATGGGGCACCCCAATCCCCGCAGAGCTGCACCTTGGTATGGGGCTGCCACCCCATCACAAGGATCCCCCGAGCCACAGCCCTAGTGGACATGGGCCCTGCCAAGGTTTCAGGAGGCGGCAGGGGCTGGGCTGCACCCCCCAGTGCTCCCCCAGGGCCCCTTCTCACCGGGGACCCAAGCGCCTGGCACGGACAGCCCGTACCTTAGCCAGCTTAGCTAGGCCTTGAGGCCAGTCACCCAAAACAGAGGGGGAGGACTGTCTCACAGGGGACAGGGACACCCGGGGACAGCCAGACGTGGTCTCCTCCACCAGACACAACCGGGAGTGAGCAGGATACTCACCCCCCCGCGGGAAAAACCTGGGCCGGCTGAGCGGGCCTGCAGAGACCGTTCATCCGACTGACTGGGAGAGAGGAGGGAGGGGAGAGAGAGAGAGAGAGAGAGAGATCAGGCCGGGCCCCGCGGGGGGAGCCAGCCCCGGCCCCGGCCTCACACTGGCCCAGCTACTCCAGCAGTGCCGGGGAATGCGGGTTCCGTCCCGGGAGGAACAACGGGGAACCGCCGCGGCTGTTTGTAATCGGAGTCGCCGCCGCCTCCCCTGCGCCGGGAGCGGCCGGGCCGCGGCCTGTGCTGGGCCCGCTGACGGGGCGGGGGGTCCCTGCCCGGGGGGGGGCACGGGAAGGCCCAGTTCGGTCCGAATGAGGGCCTGGGGGACGGGAGCAGCAGTTCGGGGC
>VXBT01004311.1:351355-374919 GCA_013400235.1 Oriolus oriolus | reverse complement strand
CCGACGGGTTTGGAGGTGGGGAAGCCCCCACGCCCCCTGCAGTGCCCTGCGGGCCCCGCTCGCCCCAGCTGACCCCGCCGTCCCGCAGACACCGAGATCGACTGGAAGGCCTACATGCAGGAGGTGGAGGGTTTCGCCAACGGCACCCTCGACTACACCCAGCTGAAGGGTGACACCGGGCCGCTCGTGTGAGTGACAGGGACACCCAGCTCTCCGTGACCAGCGGCTCCCGGAGGGGCCGCAGGGCCGAGCCCCTCACTCCCGTCTCCCCGCAGCTACCCCGCCGGCTTCGTTTACATCTTCCTGGGGCTGTTCTATGCCACGAGCCGCGGCTCCGACATCCGCCTGGCCCAGTACCTCTTCGCCGGCCTCTACCTCCTCAACCTGCTCCTCGTCTTCCGCATCTACTGCCGAACCAACAAGGTATGCTGAGGCCAGGGTCCCTGGCGGCCGCCTCGGGACCTCCCTTGCTCTGCTGAGCCCTCACACCGGTGAAACGGGAACAGGGTCAGCGCTGAGGTTTGGAGGAGCTCCGTGGCAGCAGGGAGTCCAGGACAGGCTGCTGATGACCCTTGTGTGTTCCTGTCCTCTGCAAGGTCCCTCCGTATGTTTTCTTCTTCATGTGCTGCGCCTCGTATCGCATCCACTCCATCTTTGTCCTGCGGCTCTTCAATGACCCTGTGGCCATGGCCATCCTCTTCCTCGCCATCAACCTCTTCCTGGAGGAGCACTGGTCCTGGGGCTGCCTCCTCTTCAGGTGAGGGGCTGGGAGCTGCTCTCCACGGGGTGCTGGGTGTGTGAGCCAGCTCGGCCCCCCGAGGAGGCTGCGCTCAGCTCAGGGGCTGCCTGGGCTCCCGTGTGGGGTCCGCAGTGGTAATGCAGCTTCCTGCTCAGCCTGGCTGTGTCTGTGAAGATGAACATCCTGCTCTTCGCCCCTGGGCTCCTCTTCCTCCTCCTGCAACGGTTTGGCCTCCTGGGCTGTATCCCCAAGCTCTGCATCTGTGCCCTGCTCCAGGTGGGTCCCTGTTTGCACTGGCTGCAGCAGCAGGGAATAGTGGGCAGCCCTGCCAGGCTGGAGAGCCATGGGTGCAGACAGCATCTGTGGCCTCTCACAGCAAGCTGGGTGTTGATAAATAATCTAATTCACATGACTTTCATCTTTGGCTGACTGTCCCTGTCACCACACGTGGCGCTGGGGTTCTCAGGAGACAGCGACCTGGTGTAGGGCTCTATGATGGTGCTGGTGTGTCCCTGGCAGGTGGTTCTGGGCCTGCCCTTCCTGCTGGTGAACCCTGTGGGGTACCTGACCCGCTCCTTTGACCTGGGCCGCCAGTTCCAGTTCAAATGGACAGTGAACTGGCGCTTCCTCCCAGAAGAGGTTTTCCAGAATCGAGTTTTCCATGCTGCTCTGCTCCTGGCTCACCTGGCTGGCCTGGGGCTCTTTGCACTGCACCGGTGGCACAGGTGAGGCCTGGGGCTCCCCATGGGTGCTGGTCCCTGCCAACTCCATGTGCAGGATACAGATCCATGACTCCCCTGCCCCTGCAGAGCTGCAGTCCTGGGATTGCAGGAGTGAGCTGGAGGGCAGTTCCTGTTCTGTTTTGGGGAATGTACTGCCCAGGCGTTGTGGCTCACAGGGGAACGTTGGGGTGGGAGAGACTTTCAGCAGCTGAGATTGATGTTTGTGCTTCCCCCTCAGTTCCAAAGAGAACATCCTGACTCTGCTGAAGGATCCTGGCAAAAGGAAACCCGCATCCCCTCGCTTGACCGTCAACAATATCCTTTGGCAGGGTGGGCAGCAAGGAGAGAGGGAGAAGGCCGGGCAGGGCGGACCATAGTTGGGTTCCAGGTTTTGTGGTGCTGTTGTACCAGCCTGCCCTGGGGAAAAGGAGCTGTGCTGGACAGCTGGGGAGCTGTTGTGGGATCACACCTCCAGCCTCCTGCGTTTGCCCCCTTAATGCCTGTGCATGGATTGTCTTCATCCTCTTCTCCTCCAACTTCCTGGGTGTCTGCTGCAGCCGCTCCCTGCACTACCAGTTCTACGTCTGGTATTTCCACACGCTGCCCTACTTACTCTGGTGCACCCCGACCACCAAGCTCGCCCACATGCCCAAGTACGTGCTGGCAGGGAGGGGGAGCACCCATCTGCTGGGGGTCTGGGAGCGAGGATGGCTGGTGTGTCCCCCATGCTGACCCCCAGCTTTCCCCCCACACAGGGTGCTGCTGCTGGGTGTGATCGAGCTCTGCTGGAACACCTACCCCTCCACAGTCTGCAGCTCCCTCTCCCTCCACATCTGCCACGGACTCATCCTGCTCCAACTCTGGTACGGCACAGCCCCCACGCCAGTGTCACACGCCCCTCCACCAAGCAGGAAACCCACAGCCGTGTCCAAGAAGGCCCAGTGAGAGTGGGGATGGCTGACGGGTGGGAACTGGCTGCTGAACTGCCCTGTCTGCCTGCTCTTTTCCCACTTGACTCCCAGGCTGCCCACAGCAATCCCAAGAGGGCCGTGAGCCTTGGAACTGTGCAAAGGGGGCAGCTGTGGGGACCCCCAAGAGGCAGCACTTCCCAAATAAAAGGGGCTTTGTGTGCCCTTCCCCAAAATCCTTGTCCTGTGATGATGTCAGAACAGCTGTCCCTGGGCTTTCCCCAGCTGAGGGAAGGCAGAGCAGCTTCTAGGGCCATGGGCACTCCCCAGCCGTGAGAGAGGGGTGCCAAGGGCTGGGCAGCAGCCTCTGGGGTGAGGTTAAAACAGAGGATCTGCAAAACTGCTTGGCCTCAAGGTTTCAATTGCTTTGATGGAGCCCGGGAATCCCTCCAGCACAGCTTTTCCTATTCCCCTGTCTGCTGCCTCCCACCAGAGATGGCTGGGAAGGGGGTGACCCCCTGCTAGGATTCTGGTGAGCCCTGGCATCCCGGGCATGCCCTGAATGGAGCGGGCAGCTCTCTGCTCTTAACAGAGACACCAGTGCAGGTGGCTTGGAGCCAGGTGTCTTTATTGGCCCCTCGGGCGGCCGTCAGACGTTGTTGGGGTTGTAGCACAGCATGTTCAGCTTGATGTTCTCGTCCCAGTGACGCAGCAGCAGGAACAAGTGCCTGGCTGCCCCTTTGAGGCAGCCCACGTCCACCCCCTCGGGCAGGCGCTGCGCCTGCAGCCACGCGTCCGCCTTGGCCGCCACCAGCTCCCACTCCTCAAAGAACCCAGCGCAGCGATGCTCCAGCCACGCCAAGGCCACCGCCGTGGCCCAGCTGGCGCTCTCCAGATCCTCCGGCCCCACGTCCTGACAGCTCATGCTGGCCTCAGAGGGGGCAGCCGAGTGGGGCCCGGTGTCGGACTCGGAGCCGTGCCCGCTGTCCGCCTGCGCCCACACGGCCGCGCTGGGCACCTCAGAGCAAGTGCTCCGGGACGGGGGCGAGCTGGGCTGCGGGGCTGTGATGGGCTCCTCACCCTCCTCAAGCCCGGGTCCTGCCTCAGGGCTGGTCCTGGCCCCTGGGGACACGGGGCTGAGGCTGGCACGGTGGGAGGCGTAGGGGGAGGCCCGGCGCAGGCGGTCCAGGGGGATCTGCACCACTTCAGAGAAGCTCTCGGTGAGCTGGAACAGCCCCCGGGCTTGCTGCAGCTGCACCTGCAAGGAGGGAGGCGGACGAGTGGGGAGGGCAGGCAGGGATGCAGACCCACCACAGCCCCAAACAGTGGGGGCTGCAGGAGTGACCCTTGGAACAGGGACAGTCTAATGCCCCCCCAAAAGCCAGCTAAGATCCCCAGAGATATTTAAGGGCACAGCAGGGCTGAGCAGGCACCTACTGGGAGCATCTCCCGCTGCTCGTGCTGCCTGGTGGCTCAGCTGGCAGCCAGCAGGGCAGGTCCCCCCATCGGGATGGGGATGGGGACAGGGAGCGGGTCCTTACCAGCGGGAGGTAGTCGTGGCTCGCGTGGTTGCTGGAGCGCTCGCTCTCCGGGCTGAGGCACTGCGGGCGCAGCACCAGGCTGGGACCCCTGCGCCTGCTCAGGCTGAACCTGTGGGGTGACAGGCAAGGTAACAGGGCTGGGAGGAATTCCTGAAAGGCAGCTGGGCACCAAAGTGCTGCAGGGAAGGGGCCGGAGCACCAAGCCCCCCACTTACGCTGCAGGAGCTGGCAGGGGACATGGGACCAGCAGCTCCCAAAAAGTGGCACTGTCCCACTCTCCCCACAACGTGCCATTTTTTGGTCCCTTGCATCCCCCCATCCCGCAGTGTTACCTGGAGCCTGCGATGCTCTCTGTGGATTTCTGTGAGCCCATGGAGGTGGTGGAGGGGCTGGATGGAGGCCCTGCAGGGGGGAAGAGTTAAGCACAGGGGGAGCATTGTGCACGCAGAGGTGTGTCCCACTGCCCAGCACCTGGGAGGGCAGCTCAGCCCACGTGCCCAGGGTAGTGAGGGCACAGTGGATGCTCCAGTTGTGGCCGGGCATCGGGGGCACCCCATCTCCCACCCTCATCCAGCCCTTGGTCCCCTCCAGCCTGGACGCACCGTTTGGGTAGTTCTGCTTTTCCCAGCCAAAGGTAGGGGAGGAGATGCTGCCCGGAGACCTGGCGATCTCGTCTCGCTCTGCAAAAGAGCAAAGTCTTGAGGGGCCCCGGGCTCCAGGGACCCTCACGGCTCACAGCTGCTGTCAGGGGCAGCTCTGCAGTCCTCCCGTGCCCCCCTCCCCAGTACGGGGCAGATGCCTCTTTCCGGGTACCCACAGCACTCCAGGCAGGACCAGCCCCATGCAGCCACCGGCTGAGGGTCCCCAGAGACCCCAGTGCAGATCCCTGGGGAGCGTAAGTTGACATAAAGGTCTGAGTCAGTACCTGCAGTGCCAGGGGCCTCATCCCGCACCTCTACACCCTGCTGCTGGCCCTGACCCGCTGAGGAGCTCCGGTGGTGCCAGTTCCCTGCCGCAGCAGCTCGTGTCCGGCTGGCTGAGCCAGCTGCAAGGGATGATGCCACCTCAACCCTCTGTCCCCTTGCTGCCCCCTCCCCATCCCAGCAGCCGCTTGTCCGTACCTATGCCCCACACCTCGGGGGCTGCGGGCAGGGCTGTCTGCGTGGCACCGTCCACCGGCACCAGGCGGGTGTAGAGGGAAGGCACGTTGCAGGCTTTGCTGGTTTGCACGGCTTTCAGGCGGAACCGGCGGGCAAAACCTGCCCGGAGCGAGGCGGTTAGAGCCGGGGGGATGCCGGAGCCGCCCCGGGGGGACGCACCAGCAGCACCCACCCTGCTCCAGCTTGGCTTCCCGCTGCGCCACGCTCTCATTGTCCCGGACGACGGAGCGCGCTGCCAGGCGGTGCAGTGGCTTGTCCCAGGCTTTGGCCACCCTCCGCGGCGGGTCCTCCCTGCCCGGCCCCTCCCGCGGCTGCAGCAGTGACTCCAGCGAGGCTGTCACTTCCCAGGACACCGGCTTGCCGGCTCTCAGCGCGTGGATCACCACCTGGCAGCGCAGGGGCAGGCTGGCATCCCCCGGGCTGGGCTGCCCTGGCTCGGGTGCTGGCGAGGCACTGAAGAGGTAGGAGGGCTCCACCAGCATGTCCCAGTCCAGGTGGGTGGGCGAGAGGAGGTTATCTGGGCAACGGCAAAGGGTGGGCTCAGCAAGGCACCTGGCTCCATCCCCACCGCCCTCGTCCCCAGAGCCAGCACACACTTGACTCTGCCGCGCTGGGCTGCATTTGCCGTGGCTGCGGTCCCAGCTCATCCAGCCGCCCCTCCAGGGACTGGTTCCTCTTCTGCGACACCTTTTCCAGGGCCTGGCAGAGCCGATGGGCATCCAGCTCCCCGTGTGGTGTGGAAAAGCTGCGCCCAGCCAGGGCAGCACGTGCCAGCACCTTCTTCTGCTGCGCCAGCTCCTCCGCGCTCAGGGCCACCGTCACCTGCAGCGGGGAGAAGGCTGGTGGCGAGCCCAGCACAGAGCCCGGACTGCACCGAGCTGCGGTGGGGCACCAGCGCCTCTACTGCTGCTGGCTGGAGCCTCGGCTGTCATCAGCCCCAGTGCTCTGCAGGCTGGCACCAGCTGCCTCCCAGGGATGCTCGCCTGGCACCGCAGACACGGGAAGCACCCACACAGGAGTTTGCAAACAACCCTGGGGACTGACTCAGGCTGACGCTGGAGTTGCCAGGGATTTGTGCGTGTGCAGGAAGTGGGGTTAACTAGGAAACTCAGGCTGGATAATGTTGCAGTGGGATGCACTCCCCAATGCAGAGCAATGCTTTGAGATGCTTCCCCTGCATTGAGATGCTTCCCCTAAAAGCCATGTCAGGGCAGTGGCACCCATGCCACCTCTCGCCCCGGCAGCAGGGAGCTGGGAGGATCATTTACTCTGCAGGGAAATCACTTACGCTTGACATTTCAGCAGCAAAGGTCACCAGCTGTGCTGCTGTTCGACAGGAGTGGGTTACCTAAGCCGTGCCATCAGGAAGGAGCGTGTCCTGGTGCTTGGTGACAGCTGGCCTCACCCAGCCTTGGGGCTATCGTCACCAGGGCGGCTACCTTTCCCCATCCCAGCGACCCAGCTGGGTTTTAAACCCAGGTACGAAGCAGCAGGGATGCGGCCCATTGCTAATGAAGTGTCTGGCAGCGTTGGCTGAGGGCTGAAGTAGCCAGGCAGGAGCCCAGCCAGCCCTTCCTCTCTGGCTTGACAGATTTGTTACCTGATGCCAGCCCAGCTATTTCCATTTGGTTTCTGCAGCATCAAGGAGTTACTGAGCTGGCTCAGTGTCTATTAGACACCCAGCTGACTGCTGGCCAGGGACACTGAGGGACCAGCTGCTTGGTCCCCAGCTGTCCCACTTCAGTAGGGCAAAACCACTCAAGGAACATCCTGATGGCACCCATTGCTGATCCTTGCTTAAAATCCAGGCTACAGCACTCCGCTTCCCAGCCCAGTGGGCAGATGCCTGGGCACAACAGGGCAGCGAGACCCCAGCTAAGCCACAAACAACCCTCACACCATGAGCCCCTGCACTCCATTGGCATCCTTACCTTGGTGCCAGCCGGGGCAGAGGGCAGCGGGGCAGATTTGGTGGAGGACTCACAGAGGGACAGGCTCTTCTGGCCCTGCTGGGAGGTGACATCACCACCAGGGGCCGAGGAGCCACCCTCGGGTGCCACATCCCGGGAGCCAGTGGACTCGCTGCTGGTGGAGCTGCGGGAGAGCAGCCCCTGGCTGCGGTCGGTGCTGACGGAACAGTGTGTCAGGACATACTGCTCCTGGATGTAGGAGGGCTGGTAAATCCGCTTCCAGATGTCTCCCCCAGAAACAGGATCAATACCTGCCCGGTGAGCACACACCCCGTCAGCCCATGGCTCCCATGACTGCCCCCCGCCCCACCTCTGGACCCCACTCACTCCTCTCTGACACCTCTGTACTTCCAGCAAAAAGCTCCAGGGAGGCATCCCCAGTTCCTGGGTTGCTCTGGGGTGGCTGGCGGCTCTCCCCAGGACTGGGCACTTCCTGCTGGGAGAGAAAGGCTGAGCCCCGGGAGCCCTGGCGAGCCCCTTCCTGGCCCTAGGAGAGAGAGGACACCACCGTCAGCCCCCAGCCTGGGGAGCAGCCGGTAGCACTGGGACAGTGCCGTCCTCCCCAGGCCAGTGCCGGGAGTACCAGTGGGCGCCTGTCACCGAAGCGGGCGATGCTGTAGAGGACACAGTAGCTGACGAGGCGGTCACCGGGGTAGAGGGCCGGGAGCTCGGTGGGCGAGAGCAGGGCCTCCATGCTGTCGGGGACGTACCAGTCGATGGTGATGTCGCTGACGGCCGGCTCGATCGCCTTCTTCAGGGACTTCATCAGCTGGGGCGGGGAGCAGAGGCAGCGTCAGACACGGCGGTGTCCCCAGTGCCCCCCGTGCCCCGCCCGGGCCTTACCTTGGGCTGCAGCCTCTCAGCCGGACTCAGGAACTCGGCACGGCCCCGGCTCACCCTGGCCACGGCCTTCAGCAGCCGCCGGCACGCCCGCGGGCCCATGCCAAAGCTGAAGCACCTGCAGGAGAGCCAGGGCATGGAAAGCCATGCTGGGCTGGGGCCAGGGGCTGGCAAACCCGGTGGTGAGCCCTTTAGCAGGCATGGGCAGGGGTGTCCGACAGCCAGAGTGCTGCCCTGGCTGCGTGCTGGGCTGGGGCACCCCAGGAAGAGTGAAGCCGATGGGCTGAGGGATGTGGTGAGTGAGGGACACCCTTGGGGCAGGTACAAGTGAGATTTGAGGCTCCATGAGGAGAAATCGGTGGGAACAGCGCGGGGGATTTGGAGAACACTGAGAGCTGCTGCGGCTCTGGTGCCGTACCTGACGGTGCTGGCCTGCCTGCGCACCAGCCGCAGGATCCTGCTCGCGCTGCCCGCTGCCGCACCGGTGAAGAGGAACAGCTGGCGAGGGTAGCCGTGGTGCAGGGGCTGTGCCAGCGCCCAGCCCAGCGCTGCCAGCAGGCTGGTGCCGCCGGGGTCTGCCCGCAGCCCACCAAGGTGCTCGCAGGCGCGCCGCAGCGTCTCCTGTCCACGTGAAGAGCCAGCCTTGCAGTGGTCCCCCGGCTCACCAGCCCCCACCCTGAGTCAAGGAGCCGGGAGGAGGACGAAGAGGGGCTGGTGGATACCCGGGATTTGCCTGTGATACTCACGTTGCTGCAGAGGCGACTGGATGGGAAGAGCGGCTTGATGTCAGCACCGAAGCTGGCAACGTTGAGCAGCGTTCCTGACGGGAGGCTCTTCAGGGCTACCAGCAAAGCCTCCTGAGGTGACAGCAGGGACCAGGGACAGCTGCTAAGGACTGGCCACCCAGGGAGCACCCCTGGACCCATGGCCGTGCCTCACCTTGACCTTGTCAAGGTCAGGGCCACTCATGGTGCCGCTGCGGTCAATGAGGAAGAGGATCTCGCGGGTGACGCTCTGCAGGTCCCCAGGGATGCCCTCCACAACCGGGCAGAAGTTCAGCATCAGCACGGGGTTGGGGAAGATGTCTTTGTGGAAACGCTTCTGCACAAAAGCCACCTGCGAGCCGGGCAGATCAGAGGCTCTCTCACACCCCCCGGACCACGCCAAGGTCTTCCTCACCCACATCCAACCACCTCCCCCTTTCCTCCTCCTCCTCCTGGCTGGGACAGCAGTGGCCATGCCCTGTCACCTGTCTCTCGCCACCACTGTCCTTCCTGGCAATCCGCATGTAATCGCGGCGGCTCCGGATGTGCGCCTCGTACTCAGGGTATGTCATGGTGCCATCCTCAATCACCAGGTGGGGGCTGTGGGGCTCTGAGGGGCACAGGAGAATTTTGAGCTACCCTGTGCCGCAAGGGGCTGGGGGATGCTCTGGATGTTTTTGGGGTGATGCCTCAAACCCTCCAAGGGCACCATCTCCCCTCACCACAAGGGTAGAGGATGATCTCCAGGTCCCTGTCGTAGCGGTGGGGCTCGGCCAGGGTGACGCAGGTGGTGGTGGCAGAACTGGCCCAGGGGTCGGCATCGGCTCTCAGGGCATGTGATGGGCTCTCCAGCCCTGCAGAGGAGGGAAGGCAGCAGGGAAGTCCCTCACAAACCCCCTCCTCAACCCCCCACCCACCAGGCCCCACAGCAGTGGCTTGTTCCTGACAGAGCTGATGGGACTGACTGGGCCAGCAGCCAGGAGCACATCCCCACCAACCAACCATCTTCCCCTCCATCCCCAGTGCATGACATCTCCCCAGGGAACGAGGCTGCTGACCTAGAGCTGCCCAAAGACACAGGCAGGGTGACTTTGAGGGGTCCCAGCCCCAGGGATGGAATGGGAAAAGGGCTTCTTCATCTGTAGGGAGTGCAAGAGGATGGCTGGGGACAGGGCCTCACATCCTCCTAGCAGCATGGAGGGACCAGGGGACACCACACACATTTTGAGGAGGTTTTACACAACCAACTGATAACACCCAAGACACCCCCCTACCTGCCAGCAAGCAGGGGCCCTTCACCAGCAGCTCAAAGGCGAACTCGTAAGGAAAAGGGTTGCAGGGTCGTCCCCGAAAGACATCCACGCTCTCCACAGGTGCCACAGGGGGTGACTGGCTCCGGGCACCTGGCCCCCCAAAACAGCTGGTGGGGCTGCAAGGGGAGAGGGGGTGATGGCTCCTGCCCCCCGCCCTGCTCGCTCAGCATTGGCATCGCCCCCCTGGGATGGCAGAGACTGAGGAAGCCATGAAAATCACCATAGGGCCAACCTGTCGTCACACAAGCTTGCCGGCTCGCTCTCGGGATCAGCAGGGACGTGGGGCGTGAGGATGGGGGGCAGAAGGAGGCGAAGGGCCCCGTCGGGCAGCGTGGGCAGCTCCTGCACTGTGTTCAGGGTGACGGCCAGGCTCTCCGAGGGGCACAGTGTGCCGGTGACAAGGATGAAGGTGGAGCGCTCCACGTCCTCATCCAAGACAAGGTGGCCTGGATAGGAGAGGGATGAGAGATGGGGGGAGGTCAGCGAGGCATGTGGGGCTGTGGAGGAGGTCATGAGTGGCCCTAATTGCTCCTAAAGGTGACAGCAGAGCACAGGTGTCATGAAGGTCGTGCAAATAATGGCAGAGGCCCACAAGAGGCGGAGGCAGAGGAAAGGAGACATTGTGATCTCCAGCCCCAGAGACGCCCCAGGCACTGCGGTGGCCTGGCAGGGGCTCTCAGCCCCTCATATTCCCTCAAACTTCACCCCCACCCATTCTGAGCCTCCTGGCCAGGAACACCCAGCAGCGTCCCCCATGCCACAGCGCTTACCGCTGGCACAGCGGTGCAGCCGGCCAGGGCTGGGGCTGCACTGGAGGCAGCAGTCCTGCACCCGGTGCCTGTTCTGGATCTGGAATGTCACCCGCCGGCTGCCCACTGCTGCCTCAAAGCCGGCCACCACCTCCGACTCCTCCAGCGGGTAGATGAAGATGCCTGCAGGCAGAAGAGAGCCCCGAGGCAGATCCCGGCACAGAACAGCCCGTGGGAGCCCCGCCGAGAACCTGCCTGACTCGCAGCACGGCTGAGATGCACGCGAGTGAGGTACAGGAGCAAACCAGAGCCTCCCAGCCCGGAGGGAGGATGCAATCCCCTTCTTCCTCAGTGATGGGAATCTGCTCGGTCTCACTCTCCTCCTGCCCACAGTGTGCGACGGCAGCCCCACCTCTGCTGGCCTCCGCCTTTGCTCCCCAAACTGAGCAAGGCTTGGGGGCCAGGACACGGGTGGGCTGGAGACAGGATGATCTCCAGCACAGGGGTTTTAGGGGGCCCTGCAGGCAGCCTGGGCCCCTGCTAGCCCTCCCTTACCTTCCACAGGCTCCTTGTGGGGGTTGGTGTACACGAGGTGAGCAGTGATGCTCAGGGAGTATCCGTTGGCACAAGCCTTCACCGTGGAGCTCTTCAGGGGCAGAGCCTCCCAGGACGAGAGGGTGTAGAGGCCTGGCATGGTCCCTCAGTGGGCAGCTGTGAGCAGAGGGAAGGCAGGCACTGGATGCTCAGGGACGGGGTCTGCTGGAAGGGGCTTCTGCCCACAAACCATTTCCATCTGCCCAGCCTGCAAGGGGGAGCAGGTCTCCAGCCCTCCCACATCCCGTGCTGCTCTTCAGCATCCACAGAACACATGGACCTGGACCCAGGTCTTTCCTTGGACCGCAGTCCACCTGCAAACCAGGTCTGGAGCCACAGGAACCCACAGAGGGGGCAACAAAACTCCTGTGGGCAGTGGTTACGTGCAAGCCCCAAGCCCTGGCAAACAAGCAGAGACTGCTGGACAGAATGGATAATGGCCAGCCACACGCAGCCCATCTCTCAGCCACCCCAGAGCAGCTCCAGAGCCTCCCCAGGCCATCTCCTGCACTGGGTGGGAGAGGAGCGTCTGCTGCTCCCATCTCCATTTGTCCACAAAGGTTACCAGGGTAATTTGTTAAAAAAAAAAGCCAACCAGAAGGGTGAGAAGCCCACAGTGTAACTAGGACAAAGCACCGAGCAGTGTTTGCTGGGGGTTTAATAATTAACAACAAGGTCAGTGCTGCATGGAAGAACAGCACGGAGGGGAATGCACTGCAGGGTGGAGCCCGACAAGTGGATGATCGTCACCTTCTTTGCCCAGAAACTGATGTGTCTGGGGTCCCACCCTTTGGCAGGAAGAGAAGTGGCTGGGGATGCCTTCCAGCCAGGGCACCAACCCACCCCACACCTCCCTCCCCCTCGGGAAAAACACCCAGGAGCAGCAGCACAAACAACTGTCTGGAGTCGAGGCATCTCTCCAACATCAGCCCACCCTGTGCCATCAAATATTCGTGTAAAATATCCGTGTCAGCCTTAGCCCTGGCGGTGTGGCTCTGTGGACTGTGTGCATGGGGTCTGCACCTCTGCTCTGTATCCCCTGCCTGCCCCAAGCACCCGCGACCCAGCGAAGCCCCTGCCCCACGCTCTGTGCTGGTGCTCCAGCACATGATGTGCCTGGGGCAAGGACAAGGCCAGGTACAAGTGAGCCATCTGGTGCCCCCATCCAGTGGCCTTCATCCTGGGAACAGCTCATAAGAGCATCGGTAATGGGAGGCTCAGGGCGCCCTCGGCATGTGGTCACAGAGTGCCTCTCACAGAGCATCCTTGAAAGCGGAGCAGGGCTCCATCCTTGGAGGCAGCACCGGCACCAAACTCCCAGCTGGCACAAAGCAGGGAGCCTTGCAGAAGTGCACAAGTGCATTAGCAACGTGGCTGCATCCCAGGAAAAGCAGTCCATTACAGCAGAGCAGAGCCATTTACCTGCTCAACTGCAATTGCAGGGTTATGCTGGCAGATCCTGCCCACCCAACCACGCCCCATCATCACCAACCCTCCACCCTCTGTGCAGGATGCTGAGCCCCCCAAACTGCGCTCCCAGCACGTGAGGTGGCACAGGGTCCCTGCACAGCCTGCTGTTCCTCCACACTTGCTGTTCCACAGTTGGGAACATCAACAGCTGGTTCCCGCCCTGACCACAGCACTCAGATGGGATCTGGAGACCAGGACGCCTCCAACCCAGCCACCCTGAGCCATTAAAGACATATTTCTCCCCAAAGCTGTTTAATTTGTTCCCAAGGCACCCAGTTTGATGCTCAGCAACATGCCTGCTATTTGCCGTGCTGCCTGTTGGCCAGGTCACTTCCAGCTTGTTTACCAGGGACTTACTGGAGAAGCCGTCCCGGCTGCTTTTTATCACTTCTCTTTGCATTTACCCTCACAGAGTAAACAGGCCCCATCTGGCCCTGCCACGCTTCGTGCTGGCTGCTCTAAGCCCCGTGGTAATGAATAAAACCAGACCTGATGGTCCTCACCCCAGCCTCTTCATCCTCTTTCCCTGGGGCAGCAACTTGTCCCCAGATGCCAGCGTTGCATCACCAACAGGGGCCCAGCCCTCACCCCATCCCCAGCATGATTTCTAGCACCTTCACAGCCCTCTCTTCTTCCTCCCCTCCACCTACCACCTGCAGGAGCTGGTTTAACCAGCAACAACCCCAACACAAAAGGGCTGCAGCAGGCTGGGGGCAGCTCTCTGTGCCGGCAGCTAAAAACCGTTTGTGAAGGCGAGAAGGAGCTGACTCTTCCCTGGGTCAGGATAAATCAATGCTTCTCTTCTCGCCTGTGGGCAGGCTGAGTTTTCCAGCAAGGCTGCTGCAGGGAGGCAGGTGCCTGAGCCCAGTGGACCCTGCTTAGCTGCCTGAGAAGTTGTCAGAGTTTCACCTGCTGCAGCAACAGCCGCCCAAGCTGGGGTTCAGCACGGTCTGGGGGAAGGAAGAGGCCAAACCCCACACAGGAAAACCCAGTGGAAATTTCCATTGGTGACAGATACACGGGCAGGTTCAAAAAAAAGGATGGAAGGAGAGGAGCCCAAGCCTCTGCAAGAGTGCCTGGAATGAGGAGCCATTGCTGACCCTCCTGCTCACCTGCGTTACCCCCTGCTTCCCTCGCCTCCCCTCCCTGCGAGACACCCCATGGGGCATGAGGGCCGGAGAGCAGGATCCCTCCCAACTCCTGGAGCTCAGAGAAGGCCATGGAGCCAGGAGGTGGTGGTGCTGTTGCCCTACACCCATGGGACACACCACTTCAGAGAGCCCAAAGAGGAGCTAAGGGGAAAGGAATTGCTGGATGGGGCAAAGGACTGTCCCCAGCCTGTGGTGCCTCCTGCTTTGTCTGCTGGGGAGTGGGAACAGAGAGCAGAGCCCGCTGCACATGCGCGTGCAAGCTGGCACTCACACTCTGTCTCCAACACCACATCCAGGACCACCACCTCCAGGACCTGCGCTGCTGCTCTCCAGAACCTCCCCAGAGCCATTAAAACCCCTGGAAAAACCCATCCTTGTGCCAGGGAACAGGAGTTCCTTGCCCTCAATGCACCCTAACACAGGCACCCCCCAAAAGAAAACTCTCAGCTCCGTGGATTTGCCCTGACAAGAGTGAATCCTGGCAGGGCAGCTCCACAGAAGGGTCCCGGTGTCCTCCACCACGGGACAGCTGTGGCGTGGGCCAGGGACCGGTTGCTGATAACCTGGAGCATGTTCCCAGCAGTTACTGGAGCCAGCCCTGTCCGGTCCCTGCCAGATGGTGATTTCAGCACTTCTGTGGCCCTGCTGTCTCATCTCCACCTCTCACCCCTCCTATGACCCAGAGCTGTTCTGACAGTGGATGCGTGACCCTGGGACACCAAGGAATTGAGGGACACCCTCAGGGTCCCAGGCCACCATGGTCCCTGCCCTGCCTGCCCCAGGCCCTGGTCCTTACCTGGAGGAGGAGGATGACACAGAGGCTGCAGGCTCCTTTCAGCACCCTCTGAGTACCTGCCTTCTGCAGAGCCCTCTTCCCTGGGGATGGGCTTCCCTGTCCCTGTGTCTGGGCGGCTGCGGTACCCGGGGGATGAGCGGTCCTTCCCCGCCTCTCCCTGCTGCAGGCTCCTTCTCTGGCACTGGCTCCTTCACCGCCCTCGCTCCATCCCTCACTCCCTGTGCCAGCAGCAGAGCTGCTCCAAGCCCAGCCTCATTAAAGAGACACACTCCCTAGTACCGGCACCCCGGGGGGGGCGGGAGGATGCTCTCACGGGGAATGCTGGGGGTCTCAGGGGACTGCCAACACCCCCAGAGAGTGACAGGCACCAGTCAAGGGCAGAGTCCATGGCTGTGGGCTGCTCTGCACCCACAGAATAGCAATGTCCAGGCAAACAGGGTACTGGTGAGACCCCTGGTGATGCTGCAGCAAGGAAAACCACGGGGTTTGTCTGACTGGGACACGTAACCACCCCCTGTGTGCCCCCCCAAACAAATCATGAGGCAAAATAGCCCCCATCAGCCAGCTGAACTCCCCAGTACAAATAATGTGGGCCACAAGTGTCACAACCGGCTTCACCAGGAAAGGTCTCAGCTGCCCTGAGACCACCACAAAATGACTGGGAGCAGGTAGATGATGCATATCCACCCCAAACCCAGATGCCCTGGGGTTCCACTGGGCTGTCCTCATCAGCCTCTATGTGCTGCTGTGAAATCACAGCCCTGAGGAGCTGGAAAGGGGGGATTCAGGGACATCCCAGATTTTGGGTGACAAGTGTGACAACAAGCCCCCCTGGGGAAGGTGCAGACAGTCAGGAAATCCCAGCGAAGTCAAGACATGTCTGCTGGCAGGGAGATCTCACAGCCTGGGGCGCACTGGGAATCACTCAGCCACTGACAGCCCCACGTTCCCAAGCAGGGCCAGAGAAATCCATCAGATTTGGGCTAATCCCTGCCCTGCCTTTCCCAGGCAGCTCCCTGTGCTATAGATAGGACTGTGCTGCTGCAGCTCTTTTTATAGAGCACACAGAGAGGAGTCCCCCCCACCTCCTGCACCGCAGAACCCACTGTCACAGCCACACCGAACCTGGAGCCAGTCCAGGCACAAACTGGGGCAGAAAAATCCAGCAGCACCACGAGGGGAGCAGTCCCCAGTCCTCAGCAGGTATTTTTAGATCTCACCTCTGAGCTGACCCATATGCCACTACAGCTTCAGCTGCTTGACACAGGTTTCACAGGTGACAGCAGGAGCAACAGAGGGAAATCTTGGTGGAGGACGCCCTTTGCTGCACACGGTAGCAGGAGACACACTCCTCCTTCCTGACCCCTCACCCTGAGCTTTAGTCAACAATTATCTGGCCAAGGGGCACTCCATGCATCCCTAGGGCCCTTGCTAGAGCACTCTGAGCCACTCCCTCCCCCATGTGAGATGCCCCACGGCAAATCACTTCCCCTCCCTGTGCAGAGAGGAGAGCTGAAGTGTGCAGCTGCTCCCCTTCCCTCTCCTTCACGACCACAAGAGAAGGATGCTAATCCATGTGTTATCCCCCTGTGACAACCGCCAGCTCTGGGAGCTGCTGGAGGCCCCGCACGCACCACAACACATCCACACAGCCTGTGACGTGCGTGGGACTCCCGCTCCCATCGTCACAGCAAGCGCCGCAGCCACTCCAGCCCCAGAAAAAACCCACAAGCTTTGATTTTTCTCTGAGATATCATTTCTAGGCCAAGCTGAGGCGAAGGAAAGGCATCCAAATGCGAGCGCTGGTTTGGTGCCACCAGCCAGGGCGATGGAGCTTGGCCAGCCCACAGCGTCAGACGTTGGCCCCGGCGCGACAGCAGGTGAACAACAGCGGTGTGTGCGGCGCTGGGGACACAGCTGAGCCTCTCCCAGCACGCTGGCAACCTTCAGCAGGAGACACAGAAGGGCTGCATCCCAATCTGCTCCCAGCGGCATCAGGTGTTTGTGTCCCTGCTCTGCACTGTCACAGCTTCCCTACAGCAGCTCATCACAGACACAAATAGACATGGAGAGCTTGGCATTTCTTTTCAGCAGAGTGCTGAGCTAAGACATGCATTAAACCCCGCAAACAGAGGCCCAGCTCAGCCCAATGGTTCCATTCAGCATCCTCACACCCCAGTAACACCTCACCAGCAGCTGCTGCACAACCCAAGGGACCAATCAGGATCTGGGCATTTATCCCCAAATCACCTGTTCCTTGAGCTGAATTATCACCCATTGACAGGGCTTGCTGGAGGGGACACAGACCACAGAGCTTTTACAGATGCTCTCAGCTCCCAAGCTGCTGACAAGCCCTGTGAATTTAGTGTGAGTTTACTTATTTTGGGAAATAACCCAAACCCCAGGCTGGCAGCAACTGTGCTCAATGCAGCTGCAGTTCCCCAGACCCCGGTGGAGATTGCACAGGCAGTGGGTTTGCCTGCAGGGAGAGAGGCAGGGGCGTCCTCTTTAGCTGCTTCTTAAGCAAGAGCTAAACCAAACCCTGAGGATGGGTAGCCATGGAGGAGGAAGGTGCCAGTGGTGTTTCTTGTCAAAATCAGGCACACTTTGGCTTAACCTGTGTAATATTGGTCTGCCCAGCTGTACGGAGTTAGAGAGTGAGGAAATGAAACAACGCATCAGCAGAGATAGAGATGGCTGGTGGAGACATCTGGGATCCTTGGGGAGAGGGGCTGGGAATGCCGCCAGCCCTTCAGCCTGCCTAAATGAAATCTTCCCAGGATGCTGGCAGAGGTAGATGGGGGATTGGAAGTCCCTGTGGGGCTGGCTCTGACACAGATCTAGGCCACACACTGGTGGCTGCTGGATTTGCTTTCGGCAGGAGAAAACAACGGGGGCTCACAGGCGTGGGGCGGGCCCGCGGGGGATCTCGCAGCAGCCTCCCTGCCGGGACTCGCTCGGTGGCGCCAGGCTCGCTGGAGAAAACGAAACTGCCTGGATTTGAGGAACCCGAAACTCCCGTGCCGGTGACGCGTGCCTCTGCTTCCTCCACGGCGGCCGAGCGCTCTGCCACGCTCGGAGGTGCGGCTGTCTCGGCGGTGCTGTGCCATTCCTGCGCCGGGACCCTCCTCGCACGGCAGCACAGCCGCACAGCGGGTGCTCCAGGGTGGGTATCGCTGCTCCAGCTTCTCGCTGCCGCCCTTCTCCCGAGGGTCTGCTAGCGGTGGGACTTGGCCGTTCAGATCAGCTTGGGCCATCGGGGCTCGGCGGGGTGTGCCGTCAGGTCAGCCTGCCCCTTCACAGCGGCGCCCGAGGGGCTCAGCCCTCTGCCCACGGGCGGGGATGGGGTACGCGGGGGCCAGGCTCGGACCCCTGCCCCCGGGCGAGGCTGCAGGGTTTGTCCCCAGCCCGGCGTAAAACGTTCGGGGGTGCCGGGGGCGGCGTGATGCGGGGGCAGGCAGAGGGATGCCGGAGCGGAGCGGGCATGCCTGGGCAGATCCCGCGGCGCCAGCGGCCGAGCGGCTGCTTCCCTCTAGCGGGGACCGGGGGCTTGGCCGACGGCTGCGCCCAGCCCAGCCCAGCCCAGCCCAGCCCCTCACCTCCCTCCCGCCGCCCCGCGCGCGCGGTGAGGGCGGGACGCGCTTCCGGAGCGGCGGCGGCGGAGCGGTGAGAGTGGCGGGAGCGGCGGCACCGCGTGGGGCGGCCGGGGCAGCTCCGCACCGCGTCCCGGAGTGCCGTGGGATCTCCGGGGTGCTTCTGAGGGTCCCCCCCTCTACCTGTCCGGCACCCCCGCTGGCCGAGCTGATGTGCCCGCGGGGAACCCGCCTGATGCCCGGGCTAAAGCGGCTCCTGCGGGCGCTGCTGCCGCATCCCGGCGGAGGTGGCTCCGGGGAACGCTGTGCCCCTGCACTATCCTCGGGGCGGCCCGGGCTGGGGTGCGGGGAAAGGGAGTGAGAACAAGCACCGCAGCTGGGCTAGCTGCTATTCCACCGTGACACGTGAGCAGAGGGAAGGTGTGGGAGTAGCAGCTCTGGCAGGGACACAGTGCCCTGGAGCAGGCGCAGGGGGGGCCAAGGAAAGGGAAGTAAGCGTTTTTAAGATCTGTATTAAACTTTATTCCATGTCCACAGTGTAAGATCCTCTGACTTGTAGCAATGGGGAGACCCAGGAAGGAGTCTGCTGGCACATCATCCCCCCGACCCGCTACAACCGCCTCCAAAACTGCCCCCGCTGCGCCCCCGCCTTCCACTTCAGCCACCCGGGCCAAGGCCGCAGCTGCAGGGAGCCAGTCCCGAAGCGCTCCGGCTGCCAAGGCTACCACCCCCACGCAGGGACGGGGGACAAAGGCAGACTCTGCTCAGCCGAGATCCACAGCATCCCGTGGAGCCCGAGGAGATGCTGGGAACAAGAGCAGTGCACCCGCCAGGAGTTCTACAGCCCAGAAGAAGGCGCCTGATGCCAAGGGAGCCGCTGGTCCTGCCAGCACTGACCTGTGCCCACAGAGGAAGCAGCCTGGGTCTGACCCGAGCAAGGCCTGCGACCGGTTCCTGTCCCCTGTAAAGAGCCAGGACATCCCAAGGGTGGAGAAGGAGACCCGGGGCCAGCGGGAAAACCCCAAGTGGTACGAGTGGAGGGAGAACCGCATCACTGCCTCCGTGGCCCCCAAAATTGCCAACAGCAAGTTTGCCAACAGCAAGACAGACGAGGTGCCCCAGTCCTACCTGAAAGAGGTGGTGAGCTCAGGCTCCAAGGTGCAGACCCCAGCCATGTCCTGGGGGATCCGCAATGAGAAGGTGGCTGTGGAGGCCTACAAGCAGAAATCACAGAAGGGGGGCAAGCCAGTGCAAGTGGAGGACTGTGGCCTTTTCATTCACCCGGAGAAGAAGTGGCTTGCTGCCAGCCCTGATGGGATCATCAAGGACTCAGCCACAGGGAAGGACCTGGGGCTGCTGGAGGTGAAGTGTCCCTACAAGCACAGGAACAGGACTGTGCGCGAGGCCTGCAAGGACAAGGACTTCTGCCTGGAGGTGGATGGGGATTCCTACGCCCTGAAGAAGAATCATCCCTACTTCACCCAGGTCCAATGCCAGCTGGGAACCACTGGCTTCCAGCACGCCGACCTCGTGGTGCACACCAACAAGGAGACGGCTGTGGTCCCTGTGGAGTTTGACGGGGAGTTCTGGGGGAAGACGGTGCCCAAGCTGGAGAAGTTTTACACGGAGGCCGTGATTCCCCACCTGGAGCAGAAGGCAGGCAGCTCTGTCTGGGCCAAGGAGGAATAGACCACTGCCTGCCTACTTCGACTGGATACTTGCTTGGCTGCGTAACTCCAGCTTTGTCCCCTAGCATAGAAATTACACCCAGGTTAGTTGCTGTTCCTGAACCGTTCACAGTTTTGGGACTGAAACGTTGTACCAGCAGGACCCTGCTTGGTAAGGGTCCCCACAAACAGTGCCTTCTTGCTGCCCCAGCCAGGTCAGCACCCAGCTCCCTGACCCTTCTTGTCCTGTCACCCTCACTGCATCTCTCCCACCTGTCCCAACAGCATGCCTGATGGAAGCTGGCACACCTCTGGATCTGCAAATGAAGCCAATGATATCTCTGTTTTGGAATTAGAGGCTTATTTTGTGAAGAAAACTGGAACATTTGGCACCTCAGTTGCTGTCGGTACTAATTCTTAACTGCACTCCAGAGGGGAGACAGAGACAAGGAAGGTTTGTCAGAGCCCAAGAGCAAAACTCATCTTTTGAGCCAAACAGTGATGTGCCTTAAGCATCAGAGCAAGGGAACATGGACACCCTTCCTCCCTGAGTCATCGGACCTGCTGCTTCTGCGGAATAACCCACGACATTCCCCGTGAGATTCCTGCAGGCTCTGGAACATGATTCCCACTGAAGAGGTTGTCCCCCAGGCCATGCACCTCCTGAGGACCTACCCATGGAGCATCCCTGTAAACTGCAGCAGCTTGAGGAGGTGGTCATTGCCAAATTAAATATAGATGCACTGTTCTGCTCGTTTCCTGTTGTTTATGTAGCTTGGGATTTACCTGGGGGAGTAGCAGGGCTGAGAGGTGTCCCTACAGCAGTTCCCCTCCCTGCCACAGCAGAAGGGAAGCAGGGGAGCACTTGTGTCCCGGAGGAACATGAGAACCAAGGTCACTGACCTATGCCAAAGCCACCACTGTTATGGCAAAAGTATTTATTATATACATAAGACTCCAGTCACACTCCACAGGGCAAGGACCAGAATTCGCTATAATACAAATTAACTATAATACAAAGTAACTATAATACAAATTAACTATAATACAAAGTAACTATAAAAACATAAAGCACTTTTGGGGCCCAGGCTTTCCACAGGAGGAGAGAGGCACAGGGACAAGCCTGGGGGCTGCTGTGTGACAGGGGGCTGTCCCACACCCTGCCCCCAGCTGTGGTCCCACAGTAACCAGATGTGCAAGTAGGAAAGAACCCAGTTAAGAATTATATAGTCATGGGGACTGGCAGGTGGGGGCTGAGCTGAGTGTCACCAGGACAGGAGCGGGGCCTGCATCCCCCAGGGAAAGTGCAGAAGGCACGTGGGCAGGGCTCTTTGGAGGCGCTGTGAGGAGGAGGTGGGATCCAACAGTTAGTGCATGTGGGGCCCCAGGAGATCACAAACACTAACACACCACCCACAGGGATGCGCATCCGGACCACCCTCCTATCCCCCGCACACTTCTGGGATAACCGAGCTCTCTGGCCAATATGATCCTCAGGGAGGACACGCAGGGCAGCTTTCAGGGGCCAGAGGTGTGAGGGGGACAGTCCGGCCCTGTGTCCCAGCCCCTCCCCTGCCAGTGCATTGATTGTCTAAGTCTTCAGGTTAAAAAGGGACCCCCAGCATTCCTGCTCTGCAGGAGCTTCAGTCAACGAGGCGCTTGCGGGGCACTGTCCGAGCTCGGTTCGAGCGGCGAATCTCCTGCTTGGCATCCCGGCACCGCTGGCAGATGAAAATGTCAGGCACGTTGGATTTGCGGATCTTGGCACAAGAGAGGTGGATCCAGGTAGCGCATTCGTTACATTCGATCATGGGCCTCCCTGCAAAGGGCTTCATGCAGAAGCAGGTGATCAGATCCCAGGCATCATCATCTGCTCAGGGAGAGAGAGACACTGGTCAGACACCACCTTATCAGCTGCAGGTCTGGTTGTGGCCAGACCAGCCAGTTCCACTGGTGTTAAATGGGACAGCCCCCCACTCACCTTCTGCTTTGGTGTTGGGAACTTCTGCGAATTCGACTGCTAAAGTTGCAAAAGGGGGGAAAAAGAGAAAAAAATATAAAGACCAGAAGAGTAAGGCAGCCCTACAACCTCCCCCCACTTCAGACCTGTTTCAGGTCTGCACCACTTGCCCTGCAGAACAGAGCTGCCAAAGAGCAGATCAGCTCCCTGCCCTCCACTCTTCAGTCCCCCAGGTCCCAAAAGTATTCCTCTTGCTGGGAGAGGCTTGGCCTCCTTGTGGCCAGCAAGGATGGCTCCAGCTGAGGAAGGGACAATGTCTGGCACTGGCTACAGCACAACAGGGCCCCCTGCAAATCCCCAGACACTTACCACTGAGCTGGGAGGTCTCTCTGCTTGTATCTTCCCCTGTGCTTTGGTCCAAGGTATTACAGGGACTAGGGCTTTTCCTCCCTCCAGAGAAGAGGTCATGCTCCTTAAGCTGAGGATCATCTGCTGGCTTCTCAGTTCCCTGCGCTCCGTACCTCAAGTCCTTCTCCTCTGTCATCGGCTCCTCCAGGAGGGAGTTGGGCTGCGGGTCCCCAGGTGGGTTGAGGGAATGCTCCAATAGCTCCTCTTTCACAGGAGACAGCTGTCCTGCCAGTGCAGCCAGCTGCTTCACCCCATCCTGCTCTGCCCCAAAGTCCTTCCAAGCACTCAGCGGCACCCTCTTCTTCACCTCCTGCTCCAAAATGCGTTTCTTTGCTGGTGGCTTCTTCCGTTTGATTTGCTGGGGCCGGACATTGTAGAAGGCGGTGGAAAAGGCAGGGCTGTTCATTAGCAGGCCATTGTCCACAGCCGCCCTGGCCACAGCATTCCTGCTCTTCCTACTGTCCATTGGGATGTGGCCATCGGAGGAGTGAGATGAGGTTGAGCTATCGCTGTCCTGAGTGCTCCCCGTGCTGTTCTGGGGGCTCATGCTGCCTCCATGGGTCCAGGGCACGTACTAGTGGCAAGAGAGGAAGATGAAGGATTAGCATGGGAGATCAGAGCACAGATATTCAGGGTAAGGAGAGAATGACTCCAGCAGTGTCTGCCCAAACTTCAAAGCCAGGCTGGATGGGCCCTGAGCAACCTGATCTAGTGGGTGGCACCCCTGCCCATGGTAGAGGAATCAAAACTAGATGATCTCTAAGGTCCCTCCCAACCCAAACCTATCCACGATTCTTTAAGGTTAGGAGCTGGGTCTGCACATATCAGGGAGACCAGGAGAACCAGTGTCTTTGTAGAGGAACACTGTGCAAGTCCACTTACCTCTTCAGGGTATGGGATGTAGCCTGCATAGGCCAGAACGAAGGTGCAGAACTGGTTGAAATCCTCCACAGTTCTCCGGCGTTTCTGAAGTGGCTGCAACAAACACCACGAGTGGATTAAACTCCCAGGATATCCCAACCAAGCTGATATCACAGCCGGCCCTGGCGGCAGCCCTGGACCACCCGGCAGTTTTACAAGCACGGAATATCGAGGTCACTCAAACATCCATCCTTCCCGTAACTCTTCTTCATCATCTGCCGAGGCAAACGCAGCCCTTCCCTTTAAACCCAGATCCCAGGCGGGGTGGTGGCGGGGCTGGGCGGAGGGGGGAGGGAGG
>VXBT01004311.1:308456-349966 GCA_013400235.1 Oriolus oriolus | reverse complement strand
GCCCCGGCCGCAGGGGCGGGACCACCTGGTGGCGGGGAAGGCGGGGGCGGGGCCTCGCGCCGATCGTCCCGGTGCGGGGGGGTGCCGGTGAGTGTCCGCCCCTCCCGGTACCGAACACGGGAGCGCAGCCGGGCTGGACTCGCCCGGACCCGCCGCCGCCGCCAACGGCAACGCCGAGGCACCGCCCACCGCCCGCGCGGGGTCGCGGCTCAGGGAATGTCGGGGCTCGGGGGGAACACCGCGTTCGAACGGTCCCCGCGCGCCGGGGCCGGGGCGGCACCCACCGCACCGGGCTGCTCCGTCCGACCCGGCCCAGAACAGCTCCAGGGCTGGGGCAGCCTCAGCCGCTCTGGCCAACCTGCGCCTCTGCCTCTCCACACTCCCAGGGAAGAATTTCATCCTAATATCCAATGTAAGTGTCCCCTCTTTCAGTTTAAAGCCATGCCCCCTTCTCTTATCCCTGCCTGCCTGTGTAAAAAGTCACTCTCCCTCTTTTTTAAATATGTCAACAGCAAAAGCCCCCCCAGAAATTACATTTTCTCGTTACTGGATGAGGGTGGGCACCCCACAAGCAGGTACACAGACAAGGCAGAGATGTTTAATGCTTTCTTCACTTCAGCTTTCAACACCAGCGACAGGCTCTAGGGGTGCCTGAGCTGGAGGACCACGGCTGTGAGAACGATAAACTCCCAGTCAATCCCAAACTTGTTCCAGCTGAATCCCTTTACAGGGATGGTGTATGAGGCCTTATGGAATTCATCCAGAGTACTCAAAGAGCTGGTGGACGTCATCATGAGACCTCTCTCAATAAGTTTTGAACTGCCACTGGAAACTGGCAAACACTTTCCCAGTTTTCTGAAAGGGCAAGAGGGATGACCTTGGGCACTATAGGCCTGTCAGTCACATTTCAGTGCCTGGTAAAATTATGGAGAAGATTATTCTGAGAGTTACTGAAAAATACCTGAAGGACAAGGCAGGCATCAATCACAGCCAGCACAAATTCATGAGGGGAAAGTCCTGCTTGAGAAACTTAATTTCCTTTAAGGACAAAGTGACTCAAGTAGTTGATCAAGGGAAGCCTTGATACAAAATTTGGCATTCAGTAAAGCTTTCAATACTGTCTCTCCCAGGATTCTTGTGGACAGAATGTCCAGCACACAGATGGATAAATATGGCATGCAATGGGTGAGCACTGGCTCACAGGTCGGGTTATGGTGAATGGGATGACATCAGACTGGCAAGCGGTCACTAGTGGGGTTCTGTGGAACTCAATTTTAAGGCCAATGCTCTTCAAATCTTAATAAACAACTCGGATGCAGGACTCAAAGATACACTGAGTTTGCCAACATATCTGAAGCAAGGCAGCTGCATCAGCAGATCCCCCCAGCCAGGCAGCCTGTAGTAGACCCCATACACAGGCTGTCTTTTGCTGGCCCTGTCCTTGATTTTTACCCACAGGCTCTCAACCTGTTCATGGCTGTTACTCAGAGGCAGCTCTTCACTATCTGTCCCTTCCTTAGGAGAGTCCAACACCCCTGCCCCTCCTTCCCATCCTCTCTCCTGAAATCTTGTAGCCCTTCATTGCAGTGTTCCAGCTGTGTGATGTGTCTTGCTGTCTCTTCGATAGCAATTATGTCAGTTTTTTAATTGCACCATGGTTTCCAATTCCTCTTGTTACCCATGCTGCATGCTTCGGTGTGGAGACACTCCAGCTGGGCTATGGGCCTCTTCACCGTTTGGGAGGAGCCCTGCCTAATAATTCCTTCGAGACAATTTATGGGTATTACCCTGTTGCTTCCTAAGCTGTTGGTGTTTCCTGGTTCCTCTGACACTCAGAAATACATCCCCTTACCCTGCTCAATATAATTTAAAGCTCTGCCCCCTTCCCCCTGCCCACCCTCAGCCCATTTTCCCCCCCAAACCACAACCGGATCCGGTACCCTCCCGAGCTGACATCCAACCCCAGCCTCACACCAGTTCCACGCCCCAAAGGTGGCCTGTGGCCCCTCACTGCCCAGTGAGACACTGGCACAGTCCATCCAGGAGGTCCCAGCCTCACCAGCACCAAAGAGCTACCATTTAATTCAGAGAGTATCATCTGGAAAGCATCTCCCCCTCATCAGCCTTGTGTTTGGGGCAACAGCAGGACAACAACCCCCCAAAATCAAGGCCCACAGCCCCCCAAGGAAAGGAAAGCATTGCACCCACTGCGTCCTGGGTTTATTTACACCACAACCTCTGTGTGGGCGGGTAGGGAGGGATGCCAGGCAGCCCACCCCCGGGCCGGTTCAAAGGCAAGGCAGGCAGCGAGGCGGTACCGGCAGCAGCACAGGGAAAGGAGCGGGGAGCACGCTCAGGAGAGCCGGGCTCTGGCTCCCTCGGCACTACAGACGTAAGCAAGCCCCAGCATCACGGGGCTGGGGAAGAGGCGGGGGTCACTTTTAGCAGCAAAGGCCTCGCTTCCCTCGAAGGCAGCAGGGGGGACAGTGGCATGTGATGGAGCCAGACTAGTGTTCAGGCAGTTAAACAAAAAAACAAAAGAAAGAAAAAGGCAGAGGGTGAAGCGAAGGAACACGGAGAACAGCTCTTCTGCCCTGCAGAGCACAGAGTTAAACCGCGGGTCGGGATGCTCTGCCTTCCCTCCTCTCGGCACAGCAGCAGCTCCAGGCACAGCCTTCCCAGTGTGCCCAGTGCCGGACACAGCCCCGGCCAGCGGCAGAGCCCCTGGCGTGCCCCTGGCCACGCACACCAGACTCCTGCTCCGGCGCTGTCCTTCCACCCGGCCCCAGGAGGGGAGAGCAGTTCAGGTGGCAGTTGGATGGCATGGCTGACGGTCCACGTGGGCAGCAGCGTCCTCGGCGCTGTGCCAGGCACAGTTGGGATGGATGCTGAGGCGGCCGAGCTTTGCCCTCCAGCCCCTGGTGCAGTCCAGCTCCCACCTCCCTTATAGGAAACCCTCCTTCCGGAACTGCTCCTTCAGGATGTCTCTGTACTGGTCAAAGCCACCCTCGATGCGTGTCACGGTGGCGTTCTCACACACCCACAGCTCCTGGCACACCAGGCGGATGAAGCGCTCATCGTGGGACACCAGAATTATACCACCCTGTCAACACACAAGGGGGAAAATTGGGAACTTAGTGGAGCACAACACAGGGCCCCGGGCTGGTGACAAGCAGATCTCGTGCCTCTGTCCAGCCCGTGCCCAGCACTTCAGGTTTCCATCCACTCCAGAGAAAACTTAACAGTATTTTACTGGCAGGGAGCTCATCCCAGCCCTTCCTTCCTTCAGGGGGACAGACAGATCACCTGTGGAGGAGCCATGTGCAGCAGTAGCACATTTAGTCTCCACTCTCAGAAGGCAAGTGCAAGGTTTGTTACTGGCTCTCCAGGTCTCCAACAACTTCAAAGATGGAGAAGCCACACAAAGTCAGTAACAGTGAAAAGGGGTCGGGGTTAGGCCCTGAGCAACCTCAGCTAAGCTTTTCTTTCACAGGAAAACTGCCCCAACCTGAGCAACAACCAGTGAGATCCAGGATGATCACAGTGGTATCTGGAGGCTGAGGCTTTGGATATCAGGCATAAAACGTGCCTAAGGAAGACCTGAGCAGCCCCAAGGCAGGGCTGGGAGCTGCACGCAGCGTGTGAGAAGTCACAGAGTGTAGGTGACTAGTGAGGATGGGACAAGGTGCTCTCTGGGCTGCTACTGCCTCTCTCAGCCACTCCTAGCCAAAGCCTGCAAGTAAACAATCCACCAGGGTGAATGGCTAAGGCAGAAATGTGAGTCATTTCCCAAATTCTGTCCTAGACTTGAAATCACTGCTGGTATTTCACCATCCACCTCTGGCTGAGATACCAAGTAACTTGAGCTGGAGGCTGCAGGAAGTGTTAGAAAAACAGGAGATGTTGCTGGGAGAACCTTACCCGGAACTTATTCAGTGCCTTTGCCAGTGCCTCAATGGTCTCCATGTCCAGGTGATTTGTTGGCTCATCCAGGATGTAGAAGTTTGGACTGGAAGAGAAGACAGCTCTGAGGATGCACTGAAACAGGCTCAGGCTGGGTCTGCACTCTGACTGCTTAGAGCCACAGCCACTGGCATGTGCCTGGCCCCAGGATCGGTGCTGCCCAGCCCCAGGGACACCTCTTATCCCTGTGAGCCCAAAGCAGTGGGAGAAAACCACCTGCCTCTTTCCACACAGTCTCCCCAGGGTGACAACCTCCCTCTCTGTAAAAACCCCCAAGGACAACACTTCCGTGGGGTAGCAGAAAGTCCCTGGATGCCTTCCTTCCTCCCGGTGAAGGAAGCTCCAGTGATGAAGCCATGCAAAAATCAACAGCATTTGGGAGAAAATTACCAGGGCATAGTCATCTGGGCAAAGGCCACACGACTCTTCTGACCTCCGGACAGGCTGGCCACAGGACGCACGGCCAGCTCTCCAGAGATGCCGTAGCTCCCCAGCTGATGCCGGTACTCCTCCTCCGTCTTCCCTGCAGGATCATGTCACAACACAGCTATGGCACACCTGGTGTGACACAGGGCTGCAGCTGGGCAGCCTGTGCCAGGCCAGCAAACGGGAGGAGCTCAGCAGCACTTCCAGGCAATTCCCTCCCAAGCAAGGGGTTTGCAGGGAAAACCTGACTGACACAACCAGGACAAGGGCTGCAGGGCTTGGTGACTGACACCAAGTGATGCTACTCCCAAGTCCCTGGGTTAAGTAATGGAGAAGGGAACTACAGGTTTTGGCAGCTGGGAAAGGGGGGATCCAGTGCTCATCCTATGAGTAGGAAAGCAGGTCATCCGCCCCCAAAACTTGGCACCAGCCTGAGATCTGCAGACTGCCAGCTACCCCTGCTTCTCATGGCTGGTGACCTGAACTCGGCTGGACGAGGGGAGTTATGCCAGTGCTGGCCGTGACTCTTAAGCACTGACAGGACAGAGTCTTCTGCCCAGGACCATGGACAAATCAATGCTCCTCCATGCACAGCAAAGGAGACCTCAAAGGCCCAGATCTTCTGGGATCAACAAAAACTCACCTGGGAACTTTCTTGCCAGTAACTCTACAGCACTGATGTTCAAGTCTAGTTGATCCACATGGTGCTGGCTGAAATAACCAATCTTTAGGTTTCTGCAGAATGAGAAGAGGGATTAGGAGCTGGTACCAGGTCCTACAACCACAGCATTCGTAGCTGCAGTGCCATAAGGGGACACACGTGTGGGTGTGCTGGACCCATCCTGGTCGCTCAAGCAGCCACGGCTCCAAAGCACAGCCCAGGAGCCCCCAGCTGCACCATTCCTCCCAGTCTCCCAGCCCTTCCAACCAGGTACCTGTGAGCATGTCTGATGCCTCTGACTGGTGCCAGCTCCCCCATTAAGATCTTCAGCATGGTTGACTTGCCAGCTCCGTTTTCTCCAACCTAGAGAAGCAGCAGCAGCGTTGGAGAATGTGAAATCCATGAAGGCACTTCGGAGAGGGGGGCAGTAATCGGGGAATTTCAGTTTTTGCAGATGATGAGGGGGAGCAGGACAGAGCATAAACAGTGACTTCAACTACCAGGAAGCTGCATTTCTATCACTGACAAGCAGCACTGGCAGCAGTGCCAGATGTTCCCTCCCCAACCCTCAAGCCTTAGGATTACCGGGTCCCAGCCTCATTTGCAAGCACACAGTGTCTGCTGCCCCATCCAATGTAGCAGGGCCCCCACGACATGCTGCTGTCACCTAACAGGAGCCACATACGGACCCAGTCTCTTCTCAGAGGCATCCAGTGAAAGGATGAAATCACAAATTCCAACTGGTATTAGGAAAAATGTTCCAGTGCTCCTCAAAATGAGGATGGTCAAATGCTGTGATGGGACTCAGTGGAATGGAAGAAATAGTCCTCCCTGGAAACATCCAGAATTCAACCGGACAAGGATGTGAACAACGTGACCTATAATCAAAGCTATCCCTGCTTTGAGCAGGGTCCTCCCAAGGTCCCTTGCAGCCTCCATTATTCTGCAATCCCACTTACCACACAGATGCGGGACTCCAGGTCAGCAGAGACAGAGAGGGAACGAAAGATGTAGTGACTTGGCTCATAATAGAAGTCTACTTCATCCAGCTGCAGGATTGGGGGGGAGAACTTCTCAAAGCCATCGGGGAACCTGAGAAGGCAGGAAGAGGTGAGAGATGGCCAGGAACTTCAGGGACTCCCAACCCCCCAGAACAACTCCTGTAACTCCCCAGGTGACAAGGAGGGCTCTCTACCATGCAGGGCCTCAGGGAAGGATGGTCATGAGAAGGCAACAAAGACCTGCAGCCTTGGCCCAAAGAGGGAATCCAGCCTGAACAAGGGGACCTGTCTGGGCTCCCTGTCAGAGTAAAGCTGGCCCACACAAAGGAAGGGGTGGTTGTCCCAGCTGGGACAGGACCCTGGAGAAGCTCATGTCAGAACCAGAGCCAGGTGCCCTCCAAACAACAGCTCAAGGGACACTTACCTGATGATCACCTCAGATTCCTTGTCCACAGGTTTCAGCGCCGGCCTGCAAGAAGAGGAGACACATAACCAAGGCGCTCTGCACTGTGGGTCTGCTCCCACACCAGAAGCCCAGGTAGAGTCTTTAGCTCTGTGACACCTCATCCTAACCAAAGCCTCTGGACCAGAGATAGGCACCCAAAAAGCCCGAACCAGAACTGTATCTGCCAGGTACCCTGGGAACTTCCATTTCTTCCCATGAGCACTGCCCCTTTCCCACCTCCAGAGAGGAGCAGGATAGGCACTCACAGCTTCTCCAACAGCTTGAGCTTGCTCTGGACTTGGGATGCCCGGTTGGCGTTGTAGCGAAAGCGGTCAATGAAAACCTGCGAGAGAGAAAAGCATCAGAGAGTCCCAAGTCCCCTTCAGCACCAGCCACCATGCTCCACCACCAAACCTACAGCAGCACAACCACTAAGGCACAGGGACAAGAACAAGGCTGGGAGAAGAATGCCCCAGCTCCCCTGGCTTCTTCCAGTACCTGGATGTGCTCACGGTACTGCTGCTGGGCTTCATACTCTCGCTGCTGGTTCTTCAGCCGCTCCTCCTTGATCTTCATGAAGTTCTCAAAGTCCCCACGGTACATGTCCAGGCGCTGCGAGTGCAGGTGGATGATGTCTGTGGCCACCGCGTTCAGGAAGTTCCTGTCGTGGGACACCACAAGGATGGTCGACTGCCAGGTCTGGAGGAGACAGCAAGAGGGAGGCCTGAGCACCATCAAGCCAGAGCACAGGGGTTGGTCCCACCACCCACGGCGGTGAGGACATCTCCATCCCCCACCTTTCTCTGTATCAAGGCCTCCTGCCCCCCCCTACCTGGAGGTAGGTCTCCAGCCACAAAATTGCCCTCACATCCAGCATGTTCGTTGGCTCTGAGGGAAAGGGAAAAAGGCACTGAGGTCAGGAGGGATGGGGATGGCTGGATTATATTCTTTTCCTATAGGAAAGCCTAGTGATCTGCACTGCGGAGGAAGAGAGCCTGAGTGGGGACCTTTCCCCCCAGCTCAGGGGACTCGTGTGGGTGTGATGCGGTGTGCGCACAGGGGCTGAGGCTCAGGCAGGGATGCTCCCCCAACTCCATATCGGTACCCAGACCCTGGTGCCCCGCAGCAGCATCTCACCCAGATTCCCCACCCAAGGTGGGCACGCCCTGCAGTGAAGGGCCTTCTCCCAGCACAGATTGGCAGCCAGGGTGCATCCCTGGGACTGGCAAGGGAAAGGGAACAAAACCTGGGGCAGGATAACATGCAGACCACATGGCTGGGGCACAGGGCGAGGCTCTGCTGAGCACAGTGAGAGCTGCTCCCCAGGCAGACTTCCCCGTGCCACTGCTGCCAACCATGCTGCCAGGCCAGCCCGTCACACAGGGCTATTTTGAGCAGGCAGATAAAGGCCATGGCACGTTCCCAACCCCAGGAAGGGCACAGGCAGGCCCAGCAGTGTCAGAGGGGGACTCACGGTATCAACTTACCATCCAGCAGAAGGAGATCTGGCCTAGGGAAAACAAGACATGGGTATCACAAGCAGAAGGAGCACAGGGTCAGTGCAGAGTGTCTCACCACACACACAGAGCTGCAGTGCCTCCAGTGCCCCCCACCCTGAGAGCCTGGGTTGAGAGGACCCCCAGGCACCACCCCTGCACCTCACAGCATGGGCAGCAAGGAGGCTTAACCCCATAGCAAGAAGGCCTGGACACCAACCTGGCAAACAGGGCTCTGGCTAAGGCCAGTCTCATTCTCCAGCCTCCAGAAAACTCTCTGAGGAGAGAAGAAGATGCAGAGAGGGGTTACTGTTCTACACAGAACCACTCTGTGTTTGCCTGCTTGCAGGATCCCTGCTCCCCTATGGCTCTTTTGGCTCTGCTGTCACTCAGAGGCAGCTTGTCCCTGCAGAGATTTCAGGCACAGCACAAGATCTGTGGTCCAACAGGAAGGTGGTTTGGCACCTCCAGGGCAGGAGACGACACTGGATGGGCAGGAATAGACCCCTGCTTTCCTTACAGCCACAGCAGTGCCCGGGGGCTCACCTGGAACATCTCCCCAGCCCCATCACTGCCTCAGTGCCCAAAGTTTTGGAAACTTACTTGGTTGTCTGTTGTTGCATCTTTGCATTAAAGCCCAGCCCAGCAAGAATGACGGACGCCCTGGGGAAAAGGGGAGAGAACTGGAATCCAGGTACAGCATCCAACAGCAGAGCACAGAATGAGGCCTCAGACTCACAACCACCTAGGGAACTCTGCTACATATTTTAAAGCCATTCTGGTACAGGAAAACTTCCCTGAACACCCAAGAGAAGCACTCGGCTGGGAAATGCAGCCCAGCAGGGCACAGCATCCACATGAAGTTCCAGGAGATTTGCAAGGAGTTTTCATCTGTTTGGCCAGGAAGAGTCACACCACCACCACCACCCCAAAAATGCTCCCCAGGCACCAGGAACCTAGGGAGGTCGGAGAGGAGCAGCAGCAACAATACAAGCCATTTGGGGCAAAAAAAGTCCCTCCAGCTTCAGTGGAAAGCTCAATTATTCCTAGACCAGCAGAGCTGTGACAGAGAAGAACAGCAGGGAAAACTCCATCCCCACACACTGGATCCCAGGGCCACAGTATCACCCTTCCATACCCCAAATCACTGCTCAGCTCTGGCCATGCCAACACACAGTGGTGCTCACAGGGCTGTCTCACCTTGCTGGGGCCTTGTCTGCCTCAATCTCCTCCAGCTTAGCATAGATCTCTGATAGTCTGGCACCTTCTGTCCCTTCTCCCCTAGGACAGAAAAAAAGGAGAGTGTGGGACTCACCAAGTCAGGGTTTGAGTGCTGGAGGAGGCTGATCTCCCCAGGCAGGACTAAGGTGGGCAAGATGCAGCCCAGCCCTGCCAGAGCCTTTCTTTGGAAGGGAGAGACCTCAGAACAAGACCTCGTGGTCAAGAGGCCACAGAAGGGCTGGAAATCCAGGGACCACCTCACCTGCCAGCACTGATCTTGGCTGTCAGGTGCCTCTCCTCCCGCAGCAGGCTCTCCCGAGTGGTGTCACACTCCAGCACGCTCTGCAGCGCCGGTGTCTCATCCCCTGCCACCTCCTGCTCCACGTGCAGGATGCTGATGTGCGAGGGGATGCGCAGGCTCTGGCTGGCGATCATCTTCAGCAGCGTGGTCTTCCCCAGCCCGTTCCTACCCACCAGCCCGTAGCGCCGTCCGAAAGCCAGGTTCAGGTCTGCTCCTGTCAGCAGGACACTGAAGCAAAGGAACAGGCAGGTCCCTGGTCAGACTGTCCCATGGAGAGGAGATAACCGGCAGCCACCTGCCCCTGGTGTATTTCAGGCTGTGCTGGAGCCAAGCAGCACCACAGGCTTCTCCCGCCCAAAGCCAACAGGGGCAGTGCCCACCTTGCTTCTTGATCTTTGCCACATCCTCTGTCATTTTTCAACTGGTCTCTAACCCAGTCTCAATTGCCCATGGTCCAAAATGCCATTCAGGGTCTGTCCCACGCCCCCAGCGCACTCACCGCTCACCGAAGGACACATCGAAGTTCTCGATGCGCACATCATACGACTTGTTCTTGCCTGATGACTCCATGCGAGTCTCCTTCTTGCTGGAAGCCTGGCTGGCAGACGCCTCCTCAAGGACTCTGCAGACAGGCAGAACACAGAGAGGGGATTCAACAGGAAAGCTCTGGTACAGCCAGATCCCAGCCACGCTCAGCAGAGCGGGATGGGGATGTTCAAAGTGCCCTCCATACTCACGGAGGGCCAGATGACTTCAGGGAATCCCGCTCCAGCCTCTTGTCCTGCTTGGCTTTCAGCCTGGCTTCCGCCTTCTCCAGTTTCTTGGCATTCACCACCTGGGACACAGAACAGAGAGTCTGGAGAAGAGAGAGCATCTTCAGCAAAACCCCCAAAAGCCCAGCTCTGGGAGAAGAAAGATCAATCAACCTCTCAAACCTGGAAGAAAGGGAGGGAGGAAGGACAGGGAAACTGGGACAGATTCAAGAGTATTTTGAGGAGGCTAATCAGGCCAGGAAGCTACCTCAGGAATTAAGTCCTAAATCAATAGCTCATACACAAATTTTGCCTCAGCAAGGCAGAGGTTTTGGCTGACCCTATCGGATAGTCAGTTTCTGCAGTTCCAGGAATCAGCCAAGTCACTTCAACAGCAGTAACCTGCTGTCCCAGTGCCTCTTCTGGTATACCCTGGACCCACCCAGGAAGTGCACCATGAAGTATTTCCCTTCCAACACGTTAAATGTTAGCCAGTTTGGAACAAACTCTTCTTGAGCAGTGGATCAGAGACAAAAAGCATTTAATTAACCCTGAAGGCAAGAAGGCGCCAAGAGTTTTAACCTGGCTTCTGGTCTTGGCCAGGCTTTCAGCCCACTCCAGCTTATTCCTGCACTGAGTCAAATATTTGTGGCTGACCAAGAACACTCCTAGATATTTCCAGGCAACTCTGCAGGCACCAGAGCTGCATGCCAGACTGAAGAGCGTCTTGTTACTAGAGCTGTGACCCGACACCTACAGACAGAGTCACTCTGTAAACTGTACCCAGCTTTCTGAATCTCCCAGTAAGACATGTCCTCCAAAGCTTGACAGGCCTCCCGAGGCCTTCTCTGAATGGTCTCCAATTTTCCTGAAGATCCTTTTCTGAGCTGCAGACACGAGAGCTGGAAAGCGAACCCAGCCGCAACAACTCTGGTGCCAAAACCAGCCACAGCTGCCAGTTTTTGCTTAAGACTCCCGTTCAGACACGTGGGAATCATGTTAGATCTCAGCCTCCAAGTGAAGGGTTCTCATCCTCAACACATTAATCCATGGAAGGGAGCTCTGTGAGGGACCAGGCTGGCAAAGACACTGCCCACGCTGTACAGCTACTGCTGTCCTTGCTTGGTGGATGTACAACTGCACCTCACAGATGGCAAGCCAGGCTGTTCCTGAGCAGCTACACATTCCATCAATACAGATGTCCCGATCTCCTCAGGTCATAGAGTGGAACTACTTCCAAACTTCTCTGCTCCTGATCTTATTTCCCAAACCACAACAATTTACAGCTGTCTCTAGAGCTGGGTTTACAACCTCCCTGCAGCAGCTCTCCACTAACTTCCCCCCTGTAACATCCCCACATCTCGTCATTACCCAGGACTTTACCCCTCACTGAATATTCAAGATGTCATCCAGGGACATCCTATTTTCTCAATCAAAGGCCTTTCTGTGGGAGCCAAAGGTCCTCACAAAAGTCAGAGTTCACTAAGAAATTACAACAAAATAGATCTTGTCAAATGAATAAGCTGCTAACTCATGTTGAGCCTCTTCACCAGACCAAGGTCAAGAGTTTCCTGAATGACAGAGAGCACAACAAGGAGGAGCAGTACTCCTGCAGCTGCATTCCTAAGCAGGATGCTGCCTGCCTCGGCTGCTCTCTAAGGGCAAGGTGACTGGAGCGGGGCAGGGTACCTGCAGCCCCCCATGTCAGCTGCTCCCATGAGGAAGGGCACAGCCCTCACTTACCGAGGTCTGGCCTCTCTTCAGCAACAGCCCCGGCAGCAGGTCTGCGCTGGCGTCGCCTGCAAGGAGATGGTGGGTCTGGGGTTGGTGAGCACGTGCGGCAGGGAGGCAAAGCCCTGCCTTAATGACCACCCATGCCCAGATATGACCGATCCCTCTCCCGACAGGATGAGGGGACCAAAGGGCATCTCTCCACCTCCACCGTCACCCCAGCTTACTCTGCGGGTGCTGCTGCCCACAGCTCAGCAGCAGGATGAGAAAGAGATGAGTGCCTGTGAGGGAGAGCCCGAGGCTCCCCTCCCCAAGGTCAGGCGAACACACCCAACGCCCCGAGCCCTTCCGAGCTCCAGCACCCCGATGGCAGGACGTGAGCCTCGGGCATCACTCACCATATCCATCAGTGATCTGGGAAAGCTGGATGGGGGCATCCAGCAACACCTGGCTGCAGCGTTGGGCTTGGCCCTCGTCCCTGCGGAGAGGAGGCGGAGGGTGAGGTGCTTGAGTGGGGTGAGGGGTGCGAGGGGGACGCCGGGTGTCCTTACAGCTGCAGGGTGTTGAAGAGGCGCTGGCAGATCTCCCTGATGGCGCCGTCGTCCTTGGTGTCCTGCGACACCTCCCGCAGCAGCTCTCCCACCGCCTCCTCCAGCTCGTCCACCGACTCGAAGTCCGCCCCGCTGCCGTGCAGGATCCCTGCGGGCACACGGCGCCGGCGCTGCACACCCCGCCGCTGTCGCGACAGGTGGCACCCTCCCGCTCCCCGTACCCCACCCCTCCCCGGCCGCCTGTCGCGATTCGGGCGCTGCCGCCTGTCGCCACAGCGGGGAGGTGTCGCGACATGCGGCGCGGCGGGAGGCCGAGCCACAGCGAGCAGGCGGGAACCGCTCACCCGTCACGTAAGCGAAGAGCTCGCCGTCCAAGTCGGGGAACTCGGAGCGGAGGATGTCGGCGCAGGACGCCATGGCGGGGCGGGCCCGCCCCGCGGAGCCGCCGCCGCCGCCGCTCGAAGCCGGAAAGGAAGGCGGGTGCTGCCGGGAAGGAGGCGGGCGGCCGCCATGGCGCGGGGGCCGCCGGGAGATGTAGTCCGGTCCCGACTGCACCTGCGCATTACGGGGCCAGCAGTGGGGATCGCGTGGCCACGTGCCGGGACAGCGGCCCCGGGAGCGATCGCAGCGGCCGGGACGGGCCCAAAGCCCGCTCAGCCCCTGCTTGTCCTGTCGCCCACGGAAAGAGGCTTTGGGAGGAGTTGGGGGTTTTATCCTCCCTCTTTTAAAAACAGAGTTTCTGCTTTTAAACCACAGTCAAGACAATGGAAGTTGGGGTTTGGGTTTGAATATTTTCATCCACCGATGGGAAATGACCACTTGGACACCCTCATCTGCTCACAGACTGAAGGCAGAGGGGCTGAGCCGAGGGCCAGGTCCAGCTGCTCAGCAGTTTCTGGTTCCTTCAGCTACCCCATGCAGCGCCCACCTTGGCCTCTGCCACCAAAAGCCAAGTTAAAAGGGGAAATGGCTTTTGAGGTTTTTTTCAGGTGCGTACAAAGAAAGGTCAACAAGATTCTCTTAAGCCTGGCTGGGGCACAGGAGCCTGACTTACAGGGGGCTGGACACACTCCACCAAGTTCAGTTCATACCACCAGCAGCCCCAAGGAAAGCCCAGAGCATCCTCCTTTCCCCAGAGAGCTGCAGCACTGGCACAGCTGGAAAGAAAAGCATCACTTGTCCTTTTCACCTAGTAGCCCCCAAGCAGCCCAGGGCTGGGGAAGCAGCACAAGCAAGCCCCAAGACATTGTGGCACAGGCCCAGGGCACAGCCCAGGCTCTTGCAGCACCAGTCCCAAAGAGCAGCGCAGGCAGCCTTCTCCATTCTACATACTTTATTAGATTCAGAGCTGGACAAATCACAAAGTGTACAAAATGGAGACCACACTACCAGAAGCAGGATTGTGGGTTGCAGCAGCATTCCTACGGCCCAGAAGCATTTGGTAGAAGTGTGGAGAGGGCAGGCTGGGTCAGGGGGCTCTTGCTGCCAACTGCATTTGAGATTCCCCGAGGACAGACCCTGTTCACATCCTGACAGAGCTCAGCTGACCCACACTCCCTGGGACAGTGGGGCCATGTCTCCAATTTGTTTGGAAAGGACAAAACTTGGCTCAAGCCAGCAGTGGGTAGGGGTAAATGCTCCAAGGACCTGAAATGCTGTGCCACCCACATACACACCAGCAAGAGCCTAAACCCTCATCCTTTTTGGTCACAAACCTTCCCACGGCAGGACTCTATACTGACAACTTTGCAAGAAATATGGTGGTGGTGAGATCTGGTGAGCCCACCATCTCCTGTGGTGGGGGCCTGACAAACTCACCACCCCAGACATCTCAGACTGGCCAGCAACATCTACCACAACAGCAATAGCTAGTACAGAAGCCAGGGTAACTTCAACTCAGATTTGTCCAGTCTATGTTTAGGTCTATTCTACGAGTACATATGCACAAGAACTTCAAAAATACTAGGATATGATGCAAGTAGTGAGACACCAACAGAAGAGGAGTTTAATGGTGGACGTTCCCTAGAAAGATCACGAGAGGATGGGAGTTAGACTAGCCCTTGCCCACCCTGGGACAGGGAGCAGGAGGCTGACTGCACCTCTGTGCATGACTGGGTTCTGAACTTCATCTGCAGCGTGGGTGGTAACTGAACACAGGCAGGCAAGTCCACTCCCGGGGTGAGCCACAGGGTCTTTCAATCTGCGTCGAGGGGCCAGGCAGACATCTCTGAATGTAGCTGAAGACCGAGGAGAGGCAGAGCATGGCTTGGAGAAGAGGGAGCCTGCCAGCCTGCTGGGGCTAGCATCTGGTCTCGTAGATCCCACTCCTGCCGATGTACCTCACCCATTTTATCACATCATGGTCACTGTAGTTCAGCTTTGGCTCAAAGACTTTCAGGTAGCGCACCTTCAGCCCAGAGGGTGCAAACGGGACCTATTGAGAAAGACAACAGAGAGCATTGGAATGGGGGTAAGATGCTCTCCATACACAAATGCCAGAGGACCCCCAGGCAATGCACCTATAAACAGTTATCAAGAGCCACTGTTCCATTCCCTACTCCCTGCATGCATGGTGTCAGACTCCTGGGGCTCTAAGGGCAATTTTCTTCCATTAGCTTTGCCATATGGCCAACCTCACCTGTCAGCTTGTGACAGGGAATGCTCAAACCTGCCTAACTCCCAAGAGGGACTGACAAAGCTTCTCTAAGGCTGGGTGCATCCCGAAAGGCAGACAGGCACTCACCTCGAAGTTCATGGAGATGGGAGGCCGAGCCCACTTCTTCTTGTCATTGGTGGGCAGCAGTTCAATCTCCGCGCTGATCTGGGATTCCTTCATTCCAGCCATACGTTTTATCCTACCAGAGAAAGCCCAGAAGTGAGAAGGTGCCAGAGTTTATTCTCCCCTTCACTACTTAATCTCAGGGCAGACAGGAGCACTAAAGACACCCTGCCTCCCCAACGCCTGCAGCTGCAGCACTCCAGCCCCAACACGCTCACTTACTTCCAGACAATGGCGTTCTCACTGGCCTTGTACTTCGCCTTCCCTTTCATGCAGATGACCTGCACTCCACTGGTATTGAGGGGTGTTGGGATCCGGACCTGGAAGGCACAGTCTGGTGAGGAGGTGCAAGGAGAATGCAGCCTGGGCACTCTGGGCAGTCTCAGATGGTCTGTCCTGGACCCCTTGGGCCTTCTCTTCTCTCTCTCAGCTCAGGGCCCAGACAACATCAGCTATCACAAGGCATCCTAGGCTACCTCTCCAGTTTCTTGCTTTGAAGTACAGGTTCAAACACAGTTCCATAATCCACAACGGTCAGTAAGGAACAGGGCAGAGACCTCCATGCTGCAGGAAACCTGGCTAATGTTGGGAAGATCATCTCAGGAAGGATGCCAGGGTGGCCATGGCACTGCAGCAGGCTCTGGACAGCCCAGCCTTGCAGCACTAAGCCTTCTCAGATGGGGACTAAGCTGCAAAGCCATCCCTAGCCTGTCTTACACAGCTCACAGCCTGCTGCCTGTCTGACATACCATCAGATCATGCAGACAGAAGAACGTGAAATTTTCACAGTGGCTGAGAAATTAAGTGAACAGTTGCTGCAGGGATGGAATGAGGCCCTTGCCAAGGCGGCTGTGCAAATGAAAACAGCTTCCACCTCCCTACTCTACAGCAGCTCCCTCCTACAGCACAGCAGCACCACACATCTGAGGGATACTCAGTTCACTTTTTTAGCTGAGTTCAAGCTTGAAGACTCATCTGTGAGGACTCCACCGCAGAGGACATAAACTAGCGGCATGATTTCCAATCACAAGACACCACATTTTTTTTTCCTCTTACCTCTATCTTCTGGGCCAGCAAGGAAGGTTTGAAATTTGATTTGATCACCACCTTCACTTCCAGCTTGGTCCGACCCACCTCCCGCACCAGTGGGATCACACGGAAGGGAAGGATAATGTCCTTAGTGGTTCGGTATCTGCAGGGATGGAAGCTACTGTGAACTCTGAGGAAGAGTTAACCCTTTATGGCCTCAAACTGTATCACCCTCCTAAAGAGACAGCCTCTTGACTACAGCAAACAGCTTAGAAACATCAGCCAGAAAGGGAAACATCCCAGAAGGAAAGAGCACTTAAAGATCTGTGCTGCTGTAGGGCAGCAATGGTTTCTTGAGTCTCAAGTTTTATATCCGGCCAACAGCCCTGTTCAAGGACACCAGTTTTAAACACTAAAAACAACAAATACAGCAAGCTCCAAAGTAAGAAAACCCACATCCAACACTATGGTTGTGGCAAAGAAAACTAACTACGCAGCTGGGCTCCCACATTTGTAACAGACGGATTTGTCGGACACCCTACAGATTCCACTCTGAAGAGGTGGTGGTGTGTATTTTTTAAGTGCTCAAGGGCAGCAAGTCTGCCTGGGAGCAGCAACACTACTGTAGCAGCAAGTAGATGCCAACACTAGCCTGTTCATGCCCCACCCACAGTACCTCATGAGCTCAAATTCTCCATCCGGTGGAATGAAGCTGATGCTCCTCTCAGAATCAAACTTGCTGAGCCTCACACACTGGTGGAAAGTGCAGTCATCAATGGCAATTGACTGTTTGCCACTAAAAACACAAAACGCAGTTAGAGAAGCACAAGCTGAAGCTCTGGTATCTTGGTGCAGTCAAAGTCTGTCCAGGCAGAAACTACTCTACAGAGCATGTTGCCATCGCAGGTGTCCAGGAAATGGGGAGGCAGGGAGAGATTTAGGGGACAGCAGCCTCTTGGCTCAGACTTTCCTTGTTTCACCACCACAAAAATAGTATTTCGGGAAGCTTGTTTGAAAGAATTTTCTCCCTCCTCTCCCCAAAGAGGAGAGAGCTTAGAAGAGCACCCTTCTGTCATAGCCAGCAACAAAACGCTTGGGTCCGCCTGCCAGCAGCACTTAGTACTGCAAAGGCAACTCTGCCAACCCAAGTCTTCTCACAGCACAGTTCAAAGGAGAGAAAACACTTTCCTGTCCACAAAGCTATCCCACTGCCACACAGCCAGGAAATGCCATGTTCAGAGTCTTCCTGTTCAGAAATCTCTTCACAGCTGTTCATTTCCACACTGCCAGCAGCTGGTTTGATTCTGAATCAAACTGCCAAAACCACAATATTGTGACATACAAGCCTGTATCTCTCCTAAAAATCTACAGGGCTACCACCTGTCTATGTAGGTGCGCCAGCCTAATCTGCCAGCACTGAACTTGTGCCAGGTACTGATTCCTGAGAATACAGGTCCTAGGCCAGCCAAAACCCCTCAGCTACAGAGAGGGACCAGAAGGCAGAGTAACAGAAGAGGCAGCAGTGTATCACTATGGTATGTAGGCTGCCTCAACTACTGGAAGCAACAGGACAACCATGCTAATCCCCCAAGATAGTGTGAGCACTACAGCAGGTTCAGCTGCCCTAGGAACCACCATTACCTACACAAAGGGGAAGCACACTGACCCCAGGCTGACTGGCTATCTAGTTACACAACCATCAGTGGTGTGGTTTGTGCTTCAAAAGGAGAAGTTAGTCTTTCCTAATCGGTTGCCCAGATGACAATCAATGCTAGCCAACTAATTCCTGTTTCTTTGGAAAACAGCTCGGAAAGCCCTCTGCCTAGCACTGCTCCAGGTCTCAGGCAGCATTACTCAGGGTTGGCCTTGCCGCATTCTAGATCCCAAAAAGCAACTGGCAGCAGCTGTCCCTTTCGGTCACCTCGTAACTAAATGCTTCTGGAGAGTAACATCTCCAAGCTGGAGATGCCCACTGGATAATCACAGATGGAGAGAACCACCTACCAAGAATCCCTGATCATGTTACTTCTGTAACTCAAAAAATAGCATATTTACTGGCAAAGGCAGTTGGCACAGGAGCTTTGGGACAGTGTACTGACTCTTCAAGGCCTGTGCAGTTGACATTTTCACTAGAGTAAAACCTCACTGGGCCCATCAGCCACCTCAGGCTCATCCACTTTACTGGCTCAATTCAGGTACAGGAAAGATGGCTTAAAGGTGACAGTGAAGCGATAGCTCTTGGCTTGGTTCTGAGAGAAAAGGCAAATAGCAGCTCAGCTCCGTTTACAGGAACCATCATGGAAAGTGTCTGAGATCCAAGTTACATGCACAAGTCACACGAAGCAAGAGACAGGGGGAGAGCAGAGTGCACACACAGGTGAAGCAGGTTATCTACCTTCCCAATTCACTGGGGGTCAGCAAAAAAAAAAAAAAAACAACCAAGAGAAATACAGATGAGTTGCAAATGGTTAGTGAGACGAAAGTGGCAGTCCCGTTGCTTCTATCTCTTCACCCCAAGCAGGAAAGCTGGAGAAGGTGTAAGAGCTGTTTTCAGCTTCAATGTGGGTACTGACTGAGGTGCAGCTGGCAGGGAGGGTAGCTGGGCTCTCGGAAAGGATGTGCCTGCAACTCACAATGCCACTGATCACCTGTAATCAGCAGGACGGGCTTCCCCAGTTTTTGTCAGCTGTTCTACTTTGTGGGAACAATCCAGGTAAAGCAGGCAGAAGGACCCTTTCACTATTTCTTGGGAGCACTGCTACTGCTTTTATGATTAATAGCCTCTGCACTGAGGAGAACTGCAAGAGATACAGATTCTGGGAAAATCCATCTTGGGGAAGTGTTTCCAGGTGCAAGAACTCTATACTTAAAACTATGTTGGAATCTTAATACTTAAAGAGCTGTAGAGAAGCCCTCTGTATTGAGGCCCTCAGGCTGGTAGCTTGCATGACAACGGATCTACCCAAAGTTAGCAGTACCATCTGAAGGGAAGAAAAAAAAAAACAGCTTTCTGTCTGTCAGATCAGAAAAGCTATTGAGGGCTGTCCTTTCATAGGAGTCCCTGGTGGCAAGTGGTCACCAGGTCCAAGACCTCTTACCTTTTCCCCGTTTCATCCGCAGTCCCTTTGCCCTGTTTTTCAATGACAATCTTGTCATTCATGCCAAACTTGCACTCTGGCATTCCACTCAGATAACTCTTCATCACCACTCTGCCAGAGACATGGGCACTCAAAACCTGACCTGGTTAGAGAAGATCACAGTTCAGAACACTCACAAGAGTCACCACTCACAAACCCTGAGCGAGAGAAGGATGCCAGCTCAACACCTCCTACTTACCCTGGGGAGACATTAAGAGATTCACACTCTCCAGCACATCAAGAAAGAGTTCATTGCGACGGTATTTGATTCCTTCACGTCTCCATCCAATCTGTCCAGTCACCTGGCTGGTGATCTGGGACTGCTCTTCCTTAGTCTGAAGGGAAGAAATGGCATCTTAGACATAAATAAATTCCTCTAAATAAATTCAAATACTAAGAAACCTTGCTCTAAATCTAAGAGCAAACATTTGCCATTTATTACACATAAACGCCTTTGTCACTTAAGATGCAGGTGCATGTCACACATGATTTGGTCATTCCCTCCTCAGAACATCAAATTCTATGCCTAACCAAGAAATGGCCATAGCAACAGCAGAGAAAGTTCCTCTGCTTTGTTAGCGAGTCCATTAAGCTATGTCTTAGTACAGGGAGGCATGGGCTCCACCAATGGCATTCAAATCATGTCTCAGACTATCACATCAATCCATATTAAGCAGAGAAGCTTAACGTGGATTGATGTAGCAGTTCACACCCTTATCCAACATGAAACCCCAGGGCCACAAGAGAGCTAATCCCCAAGGCCTGTTTCTTAATAACTGCAGTCATTAGAGTTACATACCAACACTAACCTAACATGCATCTAACAGCACCCAGGCTCTAAGCCTCTGAAAAGCACCAAGGGTTGTGTTGAGAGGCACAGAGAGGTTTCCTACCTGATGCTACAGGTGGGGTCCAGTCACACGCAGAAAGTCAAGAAGTAGGTGTATAGTAGCAAGTGCAGTGTAGACAGGGTTAACAGGCAAGCAAGTCAACAGCAAGAAAAGAGAGGAAGGGAGAGAGGCAGATTAGGCTTAAGGCTACCTGAGGACAGGAAAAAAGCAGGTCAGCTCTTTGTTAATTAGGTAGCTAATTAGCACAAACAAGATGAGGGGTTTTGACCTGTAGCTCCCCGCAGGAAACCCAGCACTCCAAGCAGTGAAATGGATTTTCAGACTTGGCCCATTATGGACAATCCAAATACAAGGCGGAGCAGAGGGAGAGACAGGCAAAATACCACTCCCAACAATGTTTCTATGCAGAGCAGACTCATGCTGGTGTTCCTAATGCAAATCCTGGATGTTTACCATGTCACGAATGCCCAGACTATGGGAAATACCAGGCACTTTGAGTCCTGTATAAAGTGATATCCTTGTTAATTCTGCTCTTCCACAACAACTGCACAACACACAAGTGGGTTCTCCCACAGCAGCCCTTGCAGTGGGCCCACAGGGTGGCAGTACATGATCGCAGCTTCACATGTGCTCTGGCCACACACACGGTCACTTCCTGAGCAAGCACAGCCATTGTCATATCATCTAAGAGACAGAGTTTTATATTCTCCTGAGAACTGCCTAGGTAAGTGCTCAATACAGTACACAAAGTACCTCTCTTGTCTGTCCCACAAAAAAAGCACTGCTGTATATGCCTTGTTCAATGCTTTGTTCAGGCTTCAGAGGAACACGTAGATATAATACCCAGTGCTCTAGCTTCCAAAGGGACACTGATCATGTGATGACATTCTCATCTCCTGCAACAGCACCACTACCATGAACCTACACTTACTCTGCAAAGTGACTGGATGGATCTGGAAGCAGCTGCTGAAGTTGAGACCATCCAGCAGCATAAGTATTCCCTAACGGAGGCACTGAAGGCACCTAGGTCTGGAATTTCTCAGGAGTAAGTGCTTCCCAGAGCTGGACAAGTAAGTCAGCTAAAGTGGTCCAAGAATACCCACCTTGCACTGAGTTGCCAGCATGCTGACTAGGTTAAAGATAGGCAGTTACCAGCAGTTTCCTGGGATCTTCCAGCTGGTGGTGGCCCTCTGCCCACTTTAAAAAGTAACATCAGCATTTTACCGTTACAATCTATGCTTTACGGAAACACTGTAACTAAGAGTTGACCAACAAACAGGCTCAGCAATCACTTGGAAGGGAAGAAAATTACAGTGCACATCTAGTTAATGAAGTCTGGACAAAAGCAGATAGGATCTTAAGAGTGAGAACAGTACATGAAGCACAGCTACCTCAAGCTGTAAGAGCAAGGTTTAGCCTCTGTTGGAGGAAGATATCCAAGCCCAGGCTTCATCAGTTTTGCTACAGGACATCAGCACAGCCTAGAGTCCTGCCATTTGAGTAGTGGGCTACTTCAAGTGTAGGGACTAGAACTACATTACGTACCAACACCTTTTAAAACCTGTGTGGCACATCAGTCCATTCCCAGAGCATGTGGCTATTTCCTTGGCAAGCAGTGCAGCAGTTTCAGACAAGCTTTCAAAGAGAAGAAAGCAGATCTTGTATTCCAAGATCACCTGTCCTGGAAAGACCACTGTAGCCATACAGGGAGGGCATTGAGACCACAGCAGCTCAGTATGCCTCAAGTCTTTCACTGAGAACAAGGTCAAGAAGTCGAGTCTGGAAAGTCTGTCATAAGTGGATTTTGCTCCTTAAATTCCGCAGGACACAAGCCCTAGCAAAGCATCATCAGGAACTAAGCAAAGACAGGGAACCATTCAGACCCAGATTTTGGTCCTGGGTGCCTGTGTGAACTGGCTGTAAGTCAATGAGAAGCTGAAGGCTACAAGTACCAGAGTAGAGAGCAAACAAGGAAACACGGAAGGTATTGTTTCAACTGGTGCCTCTGCCATCCTCTGCCTGCAATGGATTACTTCTGCTTTTTGAACTGGGCTGCACAAAATTCCAGTACTGAGCAGAAGAACTGCTTACTTGAGTAAAGCTGAAAGCCAAACTCGTCTTTGTAAGGAAAGGACTAAACCTGGTGTTGAATTAAGCATGATGCTGTGACAGTAGTTTGCACACAAACAGCACAAGACTTTGTTAAAACCAACAAAAGCAAAACAAGAGCACAGGAAGGAAGTGAGGGTGGTGGTTAGTTTTGAGTTTTTCTAGGAACAGGAGCTGACTCAGCTATCTTCAGTGCTGACTGCCCAAACTGTCACACTGCAGAAGGCCAGAGATTTACACTAGGACTCGTGATGGGGACTGAGACCGGATGTGCTCACATCTGGCCATGTTGCAAAACAGTCTGCTGTTCTAGCGGGAAATACATTGCGCAGGGGCAGCTTCTCTCTCCCCTCCTCTTGAAATGCAGTTAAGTCTTGCTACTAGATTAAAAGTTTAAAATGGAATTCTCAGGAAATCAGTGCTGATGAACTGAGTTGAAACAGCCTCCAGAGACTCTGACCTCTACTAACCTAAACAAGAACAGTCACCATGCAGGCTCTTGTTTAGCCCTTTGCTTCTGTTTGTACCTGAGGCTGAAGCTTTACTCTGCCACAGACTGCTTCAGTACAGACTCCCAGCTTTTTTTCCTGACTCACTGCTATGCAGGGGAGAGGACAGAGTTCTAGGCTAGGTGCTCATTATTGACTTGCACAGCTGTGTGAGATGGACAAGGTGGACAATATTCCTTGGGGACATGAGAAACAGACTATGAGTTTCCTTTGAATTCAGAGGTTGAGCATGAGATTATGAGATAGGACACCTAGTCTTTGAGGGCTGTACCTGGAGTAGGATTAGAACTAGTTTAAACACATTCCCCAAACAAGTCCAGCTAACCCTCTTTTTCCCAACATGTCCTTTATCTTCTAACTCCATGTAAACTTTGTTGCAAGGATTAACACTATGCTAAAAGCACAGCAGAGATTCTCATCTCTAACATAAAGCTCAGGCTGTACTGACGCTGACCTGCAAGGATGTTACAGGCAGAGACAGAGCAACATGAGTTTCCTGACTAACAGCAATATTCACAGGGCTGAAGAACACTTCATTACAAGGCAGGCATGAAATCCTGACAGCTCAAAGCACTGAAGGCTAGTGAAGAACAGACCTGTTCAGTGAGATTCACACACAAAAGAGCTACTTCTGGTTCAGCAGGTAGATTTGTTTATCCTCTCAGAAGCTGACAGAGAGGATTGCCTGAAGCCAGCAATCATTTACATGCAAGGGACTGGCATTATTCTAGCTCTGGGCTCTTCCTCCTGCATCTTATTGTGTGCCAGGGAACATGAGGTAACACAGCGCAGGGACACCTAGAACAAGGTGCCACTGAGATACACCCCTGCCAGGGTGTTCTCCATCTATTCAGGCGCCTTCCCTCCATACAGGCCAAATTATTAGATAGCAATTAAGACCATGCTCTCTTAAACAGGCTTAGAGAAAATTAACCAGCAGAGCAGTGCTCTCCAAATTCCTCTGATTACCTGGCTCTTGATGCCTTGCTGAGTGATGAAAGTCTTCAGGGCCCCTGTTTCAGAGTTCTGAGGATAGCCAAAGTCCAGGATTTCTACAGAAGGATAAAAGGTTAGTTCAGAACTACAAGGTATAAACACATCAACTATGCTAACCATTCCTATCAGGACAGAGGTGCTAGTGCACAGACACTGCTCACATATTGAATTTCTGGATAAGTTGCTGTAGCATTCCTTACCAAGAGTAAAGAACCATTCTTGCTACACTGAGTTCCCAGAGCAGTACTTTGGAGTCGAGGGGTGGTGGAACACTGTCCAAGTGATGAATTTGCCAGTTTTTAAACACAACCACACCTCAGGACTAAATATCAACTAACCTAGCCATGTGCACAGGGCACACTGAGAAGTTTTTCCAAAACATCCAAAGGACAACAGAGGGTTTATCTAACACCACAGCAATTTTATCTTTGCAGGTTGTTTTTTTTTGTAAGTTGTGTTCTTATGAAGATGTAATAAAACCCAAAACAACAGCTGAGTGGTGGTACTGCAGGATGAGTGTGGGAAGTAAACAGATGTTAACTACACACAGTGCACTTAACACCTACTCCCCTCAAAGAGAAAGGGAACAACCCACAAGATATTTAGAGGGGAAAGAATACCACTAACATGATACTGAGCAACATCACACCAGGAGGTTTTATCTCACTGTGCCTGCTAGGAGACAGCACTGACTGACCAAAGCAGAGAACGGGCAGTCTCTTGGTCTGCCCTGAGGGAACAGGGAAAACATCAGCCAATGTGACCCTTGGCTAAGAATCCCAGGACACACACCTGTGGTGCCTCGTCTGGAAAACAAATTGAAACATAACTAATGCAAAGTGCTCGTGATATGTGAACCAGGGGCAGATCAAGGACAACCTCCACAAGCAGGCTGATATCACATGCAGCTGAAGGGACACTATTATTCATCTGTGGTGAAATTTGGAGCTGTATCAGTGGGGGAGGTAGGGCTGGGACAGAGCACATTGCATTCTATTGATTTCCTTCTGTTCAGAATTAAGCCCAAAAGGCAGCTTACTAGGGGGAATCAACTGCAGCCTGGGGTGACTGCTACTATACACTGCTAGAGCCACTACACTGAGCACTGTAGCTGGCCTTAGAGGTGCTACTGACAGTCCTCTTTATACACCTCGCGGTAAGGAAAGCCTGACATCTACATAGGATCCCCTCAGAAGCTGAGCTCCAGTACCAGCTGCCTCAGTTGTACAAGTGCACAGCTCCCAACACTTCAGGGAAGTGAATCAGCCCAAGGCTATGGGCTTGAGGTACCATCCACATTTGCAGTACAGGTGACATTAGGAAGCAGAGCAGAAACTCTGCCACACGTTAAAAATACTTCAAGGATTATTACTACATCATACTAAGCTAAAGATTTCAGAATGATCAAGTGCAATATGCCATAATAGATAAAGGAAACATCTCACCATCCAGCAGCTCATAGATCAGCACGAAGTTGTTCTTTATGTTCTCCTCACTGATCTTCCCAAAGTAGGCAGTCATCACGTCACACATCTTGTAGAGAAACTCAAACACCATGGCAGCATTGACATTCTGCTTGGTGACAGCAGCCAGCCAGATGTTGGAGCGCTTGACATGGAAGAAACTTGTGCGGGCGATGTTGGTAACAGGCGAGCGCACCTGCTGCCGTGCGTGGATGACATTGACGCGGAAGGCGTCCACGGCATTGCGCCTACGAGAGCACCAGCAAAGACAAGTCAGCACAGCAAACGTGAAACCAGCTGGCTACACAGTTCTGCTTATGCCATTACAGTCAGACACTGAGCTACACACACCAAGCTCACCTAGGAAGGGTGCCTGGGGATGCCTCTAAGAGGGACAAGCAAAGGCTCTGAGCAGAGTTAGACACTGCACAAGCTCAAGGAGAGAGAGTGCTACTGGTCTCTAGGGAGCTTTGGACTACAGTGTAACTGTAGTCAGAAGGAGAAGCAAACCCCCATCTGGAGTAAGATGCCAAAGAAACTTTCCCTTCAATTAATTTTGACAGCACTCCCAATTGATTGCCATAGCTGGAAACAAACACATTAGCAACTTGTGGCTCAAAGAGTCCAGTTTTGACCCAACACCTAATTATTGTCTATTCTGCATGCCCAGGCCTTCATAGTCTTGCCGCAAAGCAAGCTGTAGTCTCTCAAGATACGTGTCAATGGCAGTTGCTCCCAGACATACAACCCAGGAAGAAACAGCAAAACTTGCCCGGGTCATCCAAGAGATGTCAGTGCCCAGGTACACTCCAGAAGGGAGCTTTAGTTCTCAGATCCACCTCACCTCCATACCCCACACACCTTGGAAAGCAGGCTCAAAGCAGCAGGAGGATTAAGACCACCATTGGCTTTCCAGTTACACGTCACCTCAAGACTGCTCTGCTTCAGAACAGGTGTCTTGCATCCGGACTCAGAGTCCTCACAATGCAATGTGCCAGCAGTACTGCACAGTCCAGAACCATTTACAGTCAAGGGTTCTGCCCAGTGCTGAAAAAGTGCTGTGCAAGCCGCCCACAGTTGCTGCCCTCTTTGATCCAAACTGCCTATACACTAGCAACAGGGAGAAATCCCCTCCTTGCCAAACAGGGATTACGAATGACATTCTGGATGCCAGCTCTTGCACTGGTCTCCTTATCACAAAACTACAAGTCAGAATAAACTTCCCAAATTAAGTCCACCAATCCTGAGAATACAGGAAGGAAGCCCAAGTGCTTTATATGACAAGACCAAAACTTAAAGCAACAGTCCACACACGAAGCCAAGACTCATTTAGTCATGCTTTATTACTCATACTTTCAGACACTCTGTAGAACAGGGGGTCTGACTGCAGCATCAAGGCCATGGTACTGATTATGCAGAAACATGTTTGAGAGCAGACAGTAATATCATCCTTGCAAGCAAGGATACAGGCATACAAATGCTTGTAAGCACTGAGGGTTGTCAACAATCCAACACACAGTTCCAAGTTAGAACACAAAGGATATTCAAAGGAACATATGCTACCACAGCAGGTGTTTGCTCCTTGAAGGTCTGGGGACATATGTAGAAGTTTCATCAGTAAACATGCTCCCCCATAAGCAAAATTCTGGCTTTTGAATACTTCTCAGGTTTTATTGCTCCACAAGATTTGCAAGTTGGAGTTAAATTAATATCTCATTTCTACTTTAGTTTTTCTGTAAGAAAATAATTTAATCTACTATAAAATAAAAATATCTAAAAGCCCCAATCCTCCCTTCCAATAAGCCTTGCAAGGAAAATTCAGCTTGTTCTGGAGCATTAGCCCTCCCAGCCTCAAGTTCTAACCCGCCAGAAGTAGCACCAGAACCAGTCACCAGACTGGTGCACACTAGAGGAGAAGCCTCAGGTCAGGGAGGCTTTGCTAGCACACCAGGTGCCCACTGTGCAGTGCCAGTCGTGGCCTACCACGCGTCTCTTACCTATTGCTACAGCAGCCAATGAGATGGGATGGACAGAAATGGCGCCAGCGGAGAAAGGAGGAGTGACAGCAACAAGAGAAAGGGTTAGAAACACACACACAAGGCACAATGAATCCAAAGAGATAAGAAGAGACCAAACAGCACCCCCTCCCCCTGCTCCTTGGCACAAAAAGCCAATGTGGTATTGGATGGACAGTAACAAGCTACAGCAGCAATGAAACCCTTGCAAGGTTCAACACTGACATGCCATGGTCAGGCTGTCAGCATGGACAGACTTGTGTTTGGCTGAACTTTAGGGCCAACTGGGCATTTAGTCCAGGGGAGCTGCACCTGTATCACATCAGTGATACCCAGTCTGCTCTGCTAATATAGGTAGCAGGCCTTGGTGTGGAAAAACCCCGAAGCCTCAATCAGAGGCATCACCTGGGGACCGCAGAGTATCAGGTATCTTCTTCCCAGTCTGCCTCAGGACAGGGCTACAAGTCTGGGTGGGAATTTCTATGACAGTACTTCTCATTTGAAGGTGTTTGGGTCGATGCTTTCTGGTTTGGTCCAGCCAACAGGAAATACAGCAAGTTTGATAGAGCTGGAGCACATCTGGAGAGATAGGGCACATCCTGCAGATTCAGACACTGCTCTATCCAGCTTGCACTTTTTCCTTAAGGATCAAGAGCCACAAAGCTGACGTGATGTATTAGAAGCTCAGAAACCAAACACCTATTACATTTAAAGTGCATGCAGTTTGTCATGTAAGCTGCTCAGTTTCAAATAGCTTAAGTTTTATTACATATCTGCATTCTTAAATGCAGGTAGGTTCCCCAACGACTAAGTCACTGAAGAACAAGGCACTTGAAAATTTCAGCAGAGCCCTCCATGGTATCCTGAATTAAATGCATGGTGTTTTGCCTTTTTTTTTTAAATAAAGCTGCTTATACATGCAGCTAGCTGCTGTATGGACAGATGCGCTACATGCACAAAAGCCATTCTAAGTCGCAAGCAAAGAATGTTCAAGTTTTGCGGTACTTCTGCCTTTAACGAAGTCAAAAGAAGGATATTGTCATTGTTTGTCACTTTGGTCATTACATTTGAGCTAGTATGTGCTTTTTAAGGCCCTTAAACTGTGCAAGGGGAGGTGTTCTCATAACCACAGATGATCTTTAATATCTCCCAACTCAGAAACTGAGGCTTCAGAAACCCAAAGGCAATGGCCAAGATCAAGGAGTCTTACGGATCAATCACTCATGAAGACAGGGAGCAGTTACGCTCGTTTCCTATTCAATTACTTCCCAACAAGCAGGGTGGGTTCACCCCTCAGCACTTCAGAACTACTGCTTAGGAACTCAGAACTGTGTAGTGTGCTAGAAGTCTGCTACTCAGTTGATTGGTTAGAGACAGAACTCCTACAGAGTTGAACACAAGCTACAGTATCATGGCTCTTCCTTTCCCTACCTCCCACTGAGGGTTATGATACTAAAAGCTTTTAAGCAGACCTGAAATTAATACTAATATTCAGACTAGGAAATTAAAAGACTCTCAGTTTCTTGATTACACCACAAGACAAGACACAGCCATTTTGTAATAACTTTTTCAGTAAGGCTACATGTTTAAAAAAATTCCAAACCAGCACTCAAGGCCTGTTTGAGAACAAATCCAGCACCTTGGGGAGCAAGCTCTGTTAACAGCCAACACCAGCTCCACCTAAGTCAGAAGACCGACACTTTCACAAGAACTGAACGGATGATTGCACTCAAGGGAACATCAACTCCTCAAGTCCTAGAGAAAACACTGGAATATTTTTGGCACTCTACCAAATGAAAAAGTTAAGATAGGATCAGGCAGGAAATCCCATTTTCTAGCTTTGTCTGGCCAGCCAGCAGGAAGTACTTTATCACATACTGAACATGAGGCATTCACTTTGTAAGAGAAATGAGCCAAGATAAAAAGCAATAGAAGATCACATTAAAAATACCTCCCCAGTTTGCATCTCCGTAGCCATAATGTCATTTAAATTAAAAGGCCTTCTTGAATAAACATCAGTTTGAGAATAATCTCATAAGTGTTCCAGGTTTGCAAAGCACAAAAAAATATTTTTGCCAGAAACTGCAGTGGAAGTGTCCCTAGCCCCCAGCTGAAACATTCTCAGAAGTTACCTATAATCCAGATTGGCTTGGCTCAGTCACTGTGATACCAGCTTTACAAAGTCAATCCTGTCATAGGAATTGCTGTGAAGAGTTTCAGCTAACAAATATTGAAGACTGATGAGAGTTTGTACACCAGAAAAGAGGCAAAACATCATAACCACTGGCTTTCTGCTTGAGAAATACAATGCTTCCTTGGCTCAGCTATGTGTGGAAGTCCTGGAATAACTCAGTCAACCTTAGAACAGCTACTTCACCTTAGCTCCTCTAGAACAAGCCAAGAGACTTAAAAGCTCATTAGGTGAAGCTTCATTACAGACACTGTGTTGACTGCTCCCTCTATGAAACAATACAAGCCTTGACTAGCTACTAGTTCTACCTCAACTTCTAGCCTCCACTAGACAATCCATAACCGGAAGGGACATACTCTTCAGACCAGAGCAATCTGAAGGCAGATTGGCTTGACAGTTTCTTGTAATTTACAGCAACAAGTTATTTCACAGCACATGTTACCACTAGTCATTGTGGAGACCTGGTACAAACTATTTTTGCCTAATCTGGCCTGAAGGCTCTCTCTCACTGAACTTTGAATTAACACCTACCACAGCTCTGCTTCTGTTAGCTCTGTCTTAACTCTGCCAACTTAATTACTAACTTCCACCTAATGCCTAACACTAATGAAAACCCACTAGGAAGAGTACTGTTGTGCACAAACCCCTTAAATTTAAGGTTTTCAGCCCAAGCAGCACCATCACTTATGGTTCCCTACAGCACTATCTACTGCCTACAAGACATGATATTTTTAGTAAGATACCTTCTGGGAACTAGCAGCCTAAGGGTTGCACGGATCCAGTCTAAGTGAGCATCATAACACTTGGGGGAAGTGCAACAAGACACCTACAACCTACTGAAGGTTTTCAGGGCATCCCACAACTTTAGTTACCCAGTGGATGTAAGCTTTTCATATACAAGGCCGGCATACAAAGCTGGGGAACAGAGAGCCAGCTGTAGGAGTACAACCATGGTTACTATGAGACTGCTTGCAGATAAAACTTTCCAAGACCACAGTCTTCTGCATGCCTGTACTTGATGTTAGACATCAGTGCCTGAAACTAATTCAGAGCCCTGACTATAGTGTGTGGCAGACAGTTCTCACATTACCGCTCCTGTAAAGTTTTAGTGATTACAGTGAGGTGGGCTCCCACAGCGGCAGTCCATGTTGCTGAAGCATTTGGAATAATGGCCAGATCTCCACCATCCAAAAGAAAGTCCCAAGTCTGGCTGCAGGCCATCCTTCACTGTAGGTGACCAGGGCTTAAATTTCTCTTTTCTAAGCTAAGCCTAGAGCAGCAAGTTGAGTTGCAGTCTTACATGCATGCACAGCTAATGCAGAACAAAGCAGCTCTCGGTTGTTTACTGCACCAAAATGAGACAAAAATGCAAAGACCGAGGATGCAAGAGAAGCACTTACCCGATGTCATCCCGGTAGACACGAGAGATTAAAACCTCTCCTTTGTGGTTGTAGATGAACAAGCCTCCGATCATGATGGAACTTTAGTCTTCACTTCCCATGTTGCTTAATACCTGAAGCAAGAAAGAGCACATATTAGTAGGCTGCACAGAAATAATTTGTAGCCAGGACTACATCTTAAAATTGGCACTGAAATAGAAGCCGTCTTACTTCTCATTCCAAAAATCAGCATGGACAGATCAAGCCTCAAGGACAAGTATCCAAAACATACCCCTTAATGTGAGGAAAAAAACACAGGCCTGGAACTACAAGCAAATCAAAGACCCCTTACTTCTACTATTAAGTGTCTATCTCCCTAATGACTACAAATCAGATGCGATTAATAAGTCTTTTTGCATGCAGTTCACACAAATGTCTGACATGTCACCAAGCCTACCACCATATGACAGGGGGCTCCTAGCAGCAAGTACATCTCTGGTTATTACCACTTTTACAGAGTTTCTAGGCATCAGTGTAAGAGCCTTTGCTAATCCCTAGCAGCCATATTCAGTCACACTTCAGAATTCAAACTGAGAGCCATCTGGCCATGAGATACCACTGGAGTGGGAGGTCACAATCATGACCCACTTGAACCGGGACATAGTCTCTCAGAAGTTACCCTCCTGAATGGCTAATTTTCTCTGTCTTCAAAGAGAAGATTTCTTTGGAGAGAGCTACAAAGCTGGTAGACATTATTGATACATAAGACTTTTTAAAATGTACAGCTACTTCACCAGATCCCATTCCTGGAGTCTTACGCAGTCCTATTCACTTAGGTCAAAGTCATAATACCCACAGCAGCAACTGCTGCTTGGTTGGCTTAGTCCCAGGAAGAGAACTGCAAGCACAGGCCTTGGGGTGATCACACAGGTGCTGCTTAGCTTGGGCACTGCAGAGCATTAGATAACAACCATCTCCACACTGCTGTTTGGGTGGGTTCGCCTACACCCACTGGTATGGGCTGGGTGAACAGGATAGGGAGAGGCCGACCTAGAGACAGATGCTGACAGTGAACCAATAAGTGTCTGCTCAGGAACACTGCAATGACAAAGTTAAAGTGACCCAGCCTTGGATCATCTCAGAGGTCAGGAAAAAAAGAATACAAAAACAATACACACATCAGAGGTACTAAAGGGCTTCTGGATTATCAAGAGTAATATATCCTCTAGAAGTTACATCCAATAAACTACAGCAGCTGCCTATTTGAAGGAACTACTGCAGATGTGAGTTCTGTGCTAAACCAATACATATATAAAATATATATGTTTATAATTTTAATTTCAGCAAGACAAAAAAATTTTAAATTTCCTAAGCCTTTACACCAACATTTTTAGCTACATCTAGTGAGTCCTCAAAGAATAATACTACTCATACTTCTCTGCTATAGGTCTTCAGCTTCCAAATGGCTGCTTCTGCTTATTAAAAGGAAAAAAAAGAGCCAAAAAGTTAGTTGTTAAGTCAAAACAGAAAGAGACAAGCACTCTTCCCAAAGCTCACTAGCGAGCTTTCTGGCTTTTATTCCCACATTCTGCTGGTCAAGTATCTCTGGCTACGACTGGGCTGCCTTCTGCCCCTTGCCAGTGGCTTCCTGGGGCACGGTCACCAACATTTTTTCATGTCTGAGGCTCCATCTAGCACAAAAGAGCTTTTCAAATACATTTTTCTTCCATTCCCAACTGTAATACTTTATAACTTCAGGATACAAGTATTTCATTTACTTCTAGGATAAGTCTCTGTAACCAAACCTATTAAGACAGAGGCAGCACATAGTCCAAGATTCTCATGTAGGTAGAGTGGGAAAAGCCTTTTGTGGCTGCTCACTGTCTCATAACCAAGGCTACAAACTGTAGTGGCAGCAATATCAGCATCCCCACAGCAGAAGACAAACCCACTGGTCAACCGAACAAACCCAATTGCTCAGACTTAAGAAGCGGCTGTAGCACAGACTCACAACTACTTAACACAAAGCACACATAGCCCTAACAGGCATGAAAAGGCCACGGAGAGGTAACCTGCAGAGCTGGAACCCAAAATATGGATAATTGAACACAGCTGCCCAACAAGACAGGCAGATGCTGAAACATTTGCAAGGTCATTCACACAGGCCAAACAAGGAAAAAAATGAGAAACATCATGACAGTGAAAGCAACTTGTTACCCACTCTAGAAAACGCTTTCCTATGCACTAGTTTTTTCATTCCAGATAAGAAACAAGCATGTGTTTTCAGACTGCTACAGTGCTGGCTTCCACATTCAGATATGGACTACTGCAGTCAAAGGCGAAGAAGAGCTCCTGCATTCTCTTTAAGACTTGCATTGTATAGAGCAGCTTCCTGGAAGCTTATGCAACTGGGCAAAGCTGGATCATAAGAATCCTACAAACCCTTTCCAGAAGAATCCTAGAAAGCACATCCTAGTCTTAAAAAAAAAAATAATCTCCCCTCTTGGGTTTTAATGCTGCTTAAGTTATTTGTTTCACTATTTTTAGTATGAAGGAAATGTCTGCTTTGATGAGCAACAGGATCAGACATGCAGCATATACAAGACAAAGCCTCTTGCCAGCATGACAAGCCAATTGCTTTTTGAAAAAGCCTTGATTTGAATATTTACTAGATTACTATAAAGCATGTAGAAGATTGTTGATCAAGCTTTGCACTGGAAATTAAAAGCCTTCTCTTAGGAAGATCTACAAACTTTAAGTGTTGACTGAAATAATAATGCCATGCTTTCTCATATGTTAGGTTAGAACATATTCTGTAACAGCTTTGCTGAAGTTACAGGCAAAAAAATCAGCATTTTTAATTGCATTACAGTACCAGGCAGCAGAGTCAACTGCTTCTTCACCTTACATGTTAGTAAAAGCATGTTAGATGGAGAGCAGATAGACCATGATGCAAAGGCTTTCAGTCTTTAAAATATTCTTCCTCAATGCAACAAAATGCTAGGCTTCTTCATTACACAAAATATACCAGGAGATGAGTTCAAGCTTCAAACTTCCCATGCAAACTTAGCTCCTGGTTTCATCTTCACTGGCACATCTAAGAGCTGTATTGGTTCATATCGCAGAGCTCAGTGTCTTGTCTCCAGCGTTGCCAACAAAGGGACAGTCAGGAAACAGAACAGGCAAAAAAAACACTCTCCAGGAGATCCTCCTGCAATAGTTTGATAATTTTAGAGCTCTCGATGGATCTCTTAAAAAATATTTGCCCAGCTTCCTCTCATCAGCAGCATCCCAGGGCAAAAACAAACAAACCAACCAACAAACCACACTACAATTTTTTTGTAACAACTGTACAAAACACCCTCCTTTTTGTTTTAAGCCTCCTTTTTCTTCCTTCTCCCAGCTTTGTCTAGCGGCCTCCAGTTCAAGTATAGGAAGAAGCAATTAAGAACCAGCCCCCATACTCTATCTCCAGGCCACTCAGAATTTTTCAAATCTCCACTCCATCACACCTTTTCCAGGATGAGATGTTCCCACGTTATTCAGTTGTTCTTCAAAGGAAAATTGCTTTATGCTTTTGTCATTCTCAGTGCCTTTCTCTAAACACTTTGCTTCTGGAAGTGAGCACCAAACTGCACAAGTTGTTCAAAATGTAAGCAAAGCACGATACAGACAATATGATAATCATACATAGCCCACTTTGATATTTTCCTAGTGGTTCTCAATATTTCACTTACACTTTCAAACTACCTCTCAGCAAGAAGCTATTTCATCATCTCTCCTAATTCCAGAATCACGCTGAAAACACATGCAGTATAAACCCCTTGCTGCACTCCCATCTAATGGCATCAGAGAACAAGGAAGTCTCAACTACACAAGGTATTTAACACAATTATAAGCAGATCTGCCTTGTCTGATCAACTTCTGCAGTTCAGCATCTTGAAGAGTTCTAAGCATCACAAGCATAGACAGCACAATGGCATCTACACAACTTAGAGCAAGTTCAGTTTGGTGCAGGGCTGCTCTCTGTCAGCCTTCACCAAACTTGCCCATGATTGGAGTTCAGGCCACATGGACATTCCAGTCTTTTGCTCAAACCTTGTATTACATCCCTTCAAGACACAAGATCAGAGTGACTACACTCCCTCTCTATGACAGAATTACTTCCATCAGCTAATGGAAGCATGTCCACACAGCTGGAAACTCAAGAGGTGGAATAAGTAGCCCAGAGGTCTATGAACAGAGAGGAAAGCTATACAAAAGGCAGAATGCAAAAGTAAGTTGCTTAAAGCTCAGCAAAAAGAATGGCTCTTTAAGATGACAATGGCTCTCCTTGAAGTGGCTGAAGTGAAAATAAGCCTGCTTTGTTTTGATCTTCCTTTGTGTTTCAAGTTCCACAGATACTCCTTTCAACTATTTCAAGGTTACATTGTAACTAGAATGAGGATTTTAGTGGTACAGTTCAGACATAGTACAATCTTCCACATATTTTAAAATAATTAAGTTTTCTTTACAGATCAGCTTTGGAAATTAAAAGATCCTAGTGCTTGTAGTGGTTAAGAACTGCAGGGAAGAGGGCTGAAATTAATTTGAGACTGACATTCAGTGACTCATGGCTGCTGGAATCAGAAGGTCTCAGAATAAAAAATCCAGCACAGGAGATGGGTTCCTCTGCTCCCTGTGCATTAGCGACATGACTCAGAAAGCATTGCTCAACCAGCTTTCAGTGACTCATTCTGCTCCTCTCCACAGTCAGCCTTTTCTAGGGAGCTTGCTCTACACTGCTTCTGAGTTTCCTCAGCCTAGTATCTCCCACTCTCAGACACAGCTTAAGAGCAAAGCCCACTGCTTCTTCAACTGTTTACCACCAACTGCCTGGAAAACAAGATGACTCTAGTTGAAACCTTTGGGTTAATGATCCATCAACTGCATTTTCAGAGCTTTGCAGCTACTCTCCTTCTGTTTCACTAGCTGGAACATATGGCAACCTGCTCCACACTGGTAGCTACAGCCCTGTTTTCTACTTAGAGTATGGATGGATTTATTCTAGTTAAGGTACAGGGATGATCCACATGTATGTTGAATTCACACCAGTTGGTGAGTAATCACCTTAATTTAGGAACAATAGCCTTCTCCCAACACACTCTGCATTCTTCAAGCAGCTACTGGGGTAGATGTAACATCTGAATGTAGCTCCTACAAATACCTAAGACCAGTAGGCTTCCTACCCTCCTGCCAAGTGCTCACATTCCCATATACTTCCATTTCAATCCATAAATAGAAAAGGAGTATGAAAGGCATCATAGACAGACCACATACATACATGCTTTTAAACACACCAGGAGTTAAAATGACATAGAAATGACTTTTCAGAATGCCTTTTTACTCAAGCGAAGATGAGAGCATTAAAATATACCTTTAGAGGAACTGTGGCAAAGTTACAGCATTAAGACAGCCAGCTACAAAAAAAAGAGTACATGTATAAAAACAAAGGCTGGGATGAAGATTTTAATGCATTTCAGTAGTTACATAATAGAAAAGCAGCAAGATTAGCCAGGCCTACAGTGACTGACATGGTAACATGTACTTTCCTAGGAACCATGCATACTTGCCTCAAATCATGTCTCAGTGCTCCCACTGTGCAGGGGACGTGCATTAAGCACCCCTCTCTCAAACCACCAGGACATGCTGGATGAAGCCCCAGAAGTCAGTCTGCAGCAGGTGAGCTGCAGACCATAACCAAGGGAGTCCCGAGAAAGATAAAGGCACAATAAAGCACAGTATCTGAAAACCTGCTTTTGTCCACTGATTCTATCATAGATGGAAAATGCTCTGTTTATTAGGTCTAACCTAAAAACAGGTGGTTCTCCAAAAGTCAGACTTCTTCATTTCAGGCCTACATTGTGCCACCCACTTGGAATGCATGGGTGAAGTCAGGAGCACAAGCTCAGGCAGCAGGATCCTGCTGCTGGACTGTCAGCTTCACATATTGTGAGATGCAACAAGTGGCTGGACTGGGAGCTACCTAGTGAGATGATGCACTAAACCTGCATTTATCAAGTGGAGATACAGCAGCTCCCTCCTGCAGCCTTTGAGAGCCCAGCCTTCCTCTTTCATTTCCTCTTCATCAATTCTGACTTAGAATAGCTGTAGAAAAAGGAACAACATGCAGCATGGAGCTTTCTCAGACTAAACAAGGCACAGGTAAGGAATCAACTAATCAGCACAGTTTGCTCTCTCTGAGGCTGTTTGTATCTGCAGCAACTCTTTCAGAAACACCACAGCACACAGTACCAATGCTGTAGTTTCTGTCCAGTGCATTAGCCTCCCATGGTCTCTCCATCAGAGAAGCCACAGCATCACACCAGCAGTAAGACACAGCTGCAGTATCAGTCATCTGTTCATTAGGGTCATGAAAGACTTAAGCTGAATTCTAGCCTAAATCCCAGACACACAGATATTCAAATGAGTGGTTTTTTCCAAAACCTTTGTGCTATAACCTGAGGTCTTTCACGTGATGCCATACAGACCATTAACCCTTCCCTGCACCAGGAGAGACAGTGGTAGCTTCAACCTACACCACAAACTTTGGAACACAGTTCTCTGCCTTTTGTAACTGTATTTGCACAAGTAAACAAACAAACAAGCTGATCTGCTCAAATTTGTTGCTTAGGAAAAACACTGAATTTTTAGTCAGTTTTCTGCAGTGGTAAAAGGAACATGGCTGCAGTAACTCCAGTTTCGCATCCAAGGCAGAAGATACTTGTTCTAGCTCTAAAAGAATGAGGAATTGTCTAGAAGAAATGTGTCACTAGCAATGTAATGCGCCTACAGCCTAATGGTACCAAAGTCACCATAAATTTTGGGTGTATATTGGTATTTCTGCCTCAGGAAAGCACAAATACACTTTGTATCCTTCCATGCCAGCTTCTCTAAGCCCAGCATAGGCAGAAGCTGAGGAACTCTTGAGCCAGGCCTGTTTGCTCTCATGGCATCTGCTCAGCAAATCCTCTGTGTCCTCTCTTCAGAGGTGCAGTGGTGACACAGCAGCTCAAGAATAACTGCTCAGGAGCAATGTGACTGCAGCAATTCTTATGCTGCCCCTAACAACATAACTACAGTTTCACATTATCACCCCAACAGCACCAGCATTTGATGAGCACCAGTAGCATCACCAGTGAGCACATCTGTCCATTCATTTTAGGGGGCAACTTTGAGATCAGCTGTATTTTCCCAAGCCAGTTGTGCGGGTGATATTCTTACCACAGAGATACCTGTCCTGGCACTACAGGTGGGGAAAATAAGCCTTCAACCAGCCACTGACAGAGCAAGCCACTAAGGCTGGATGAGCAGAGCTCAAGGACTGCAGACTCACCTGCAGAGCCCTTTTTGGCCACAGCCCCACTGTGAGACCATGAGCTTCATTGAGTCTCCTGTACCATCAAGCACAGGGTATAAACAAACACAAGTTGATCAGTAGTGAGCCCAAGACTCAGCTACTCGGACTTTGTCACTCCCATTAGGGGGCTGGAAGTTTCCTACAGCACAGATATCACTTAGTTTGAATGCAAACAGGAATGCTGATTTCTGTAATCTACAGAGCACATCTAGGAAACAGCAATCACAAGTCAGTTCATAAGCTAGTGTAAAGCAACCAACCCCTTTAGTAGTCTATTAAAAGATGGTTTGGGTTCTGACTTAACAGTAAGTATGACTTCTGTGCATTAATGAGCTTATCTAACTAAGCAGTTCAAGGTACCTTAGCTGCTGAGTTCTCATCCAGGAAAAAACAAGGAGAGGTACTGAAGCTCTTGAGGGCAAATCACCAACTGTAACCACTTCTGCATTCCAGAAATCAGTATGATCTTGGGCAAGTGACAGTAGTTGAAGCAGGAGGGGGATTAGTCAGGCTGCTCTGGCAAACTGGAGTTGAAGGGAAAACCCATCCTTCCAGGCCAGCACTAGCCACTATCAATCCAGAAGACTTAAGGCTCAAAACAGTGCCATCACCCCACCAGCTAATCTGAGCACCTAAGCTTTGCTTAGAGGACTGCATTAGCCACTTTCCAGGCGGCTATGGACTGCACTGGGTTTTAAACAAGAGTAGCTGCAATCACTTCATCCTGGGGAAGACAGGCTGCATAATTTACTTAAGGGGCATACCCTGAGCTAAAGAGCTCCTGAGATAAACCCATCAGTTTCATAGAAACTGTTCCTATTTTAAACCAAATCCCATAAATCCCCATAACCAGTGGGCAGGAAGACAAGCACGTTCTCTTACCAGGCTCTCCTCCTACAGCCCACTTCTGCATGCCATACTGCATGCAGCCAGTCTGAAGAGTAACCAGAGATAAATACTGACAGGGAAACACAAGCAGCTTCCTTACTCCTGTATAACATCACAGGTACAGCATTTAACACACCCCTCCACCATATTTTGAGCCCAACCTTATATGAACAGCCCCAATGCCTTCTTCTATTTCTACCAGTTCTACCGAGGCATTTCTAAAGTCAGTTTGAACTACTTGCTTTTTACTCTTGAGCTAGAAACCTGAACAGTATTTGCTTCCTATGTGTCTTCGACCAGAAGAGGTTAGAGGCACAGAGCAGAGTTTGAGTAAGAGCTTGTACTCTGCAGACCACTAATGGTCTAGGTGCCCTGATGTGTCAGCTTTTCTCTCTCTGCTCTTACTGGAGAGCAGATAACTGCATTTCACATTCTGTGCCTCTGCCTGCAAGCTTTCAGCTGAGCTGCCGACCTCCTGCCAAGATCAAAATAATACATGACTTGCCAGTAACTTTTGACTCAGTAGGTCACTCACTAAAGGAGAGAAGCAGATTCTGCCTTAGAAACCAATTATATTCTGACACCACAGGCTGTACTTCCGTCCATTCTTCAGTTAGCCCCAAGAATAGCCTTTAAATATTCTAATGGTCTTCAGCAGAGTAAGCTTAGAAAACCAGTGCAAGACATTGTGCTGCAAAAGAAAGTCTTGGCTTTACCTTTTCTTGATGCAGGGATGAGGCAAGAAAAGTTTAACTAGGGTCACAGGAAGTTTCTTTATAAAGCCTGTTTTCTTTAGTGACTGTTCCTGCTCCNAAAAAAAAAAAAAAAAGAGATAGTATCAAACTAGAAAGCATTTCCAGTCCCCTGTGTTTCAAAGAACTCAAGATTTAACCCTTCACAGCCTCAAGATTCAACTCTCCAAAAGCCAGGACTATGCTCTTTCAGGAGGAGGAAGCAGCCAGCCATGATATCCTTCACAGACATCCCAGTGCTCTCCCTGGAACATGGCCACTCTGCAGTCCGAAGAACACCAGGTATCTTTGTCACTAGATGTCAGTAACATGGCATTTCCTACAGAAGAGGAGTGATGCCTCCCTTCTGACACGAAAAATATGGAAGTAGACAGTTTGGCAGCATCTCTTCAGATTTGCGATTGTCCCCCCAAGCAAAACTCAAAGGGACACACACAGCTTTTACTATAGGAAAAAACAGTAGCTACAGCTCTGACAGTATTCAAGCAAATGTTGCCCAACCAAACACCACATGAGCCCATATGCAGTTAGAAGCCTGCAATACCTAGACTTCCAAGCCACAGAAGCCATCCAGACTCACCTATCTGGGCAAGTTCCAGGCTCAGATTTTGGCAGCCTGAGGCTAAAACTTGATAGCAGCTTTGTCATACTAAAGCAAGCAGAAAACAGATCATGGACTCACATAGCTTATGGAGAGAACACTAAACGAAAAGCAAGTCATTTCTCAATGGGGAGAGAAGTCAACTGCACCGGGCGATAAACACAGGCTGTGCTTCCTGCAGTTTTACTGAATCCAAAAACCTAGTCCTGGGAAGAATGGATGTGGAAATGCATCTAGAAGAGCCGCTGGATAGGAGCCTGCTTTAAGCTTCAGAATAAGCAGTTCAGCATCAGTAGCGCTGCGTTCTGCCTCAGCAGGTTTTCCAGGGAGGAAGCAGAGTGCAAGCCATGACCCAGCTAATTCACGTTTGGATCAGTAGTACGGGCAAATAATTTTCGGAGAAGTTCCAGCCCGATCCGACTACAAAAAACCTTTGCTCGGACTGACCTGACGCATCGCTGCCGGCCTTCCTGTGCCACACACAACCCGACCCTGTCCCCACCCTCGCCCAGTGCAGCACCGCAGGGCTGCCACACAAGTAGTCCAGGCAGAGAGCTAATTAACAGCTGTTAATAAACCCCCTGAGCCGCAAGCAATGTACGAGCGAATGATGGGGTCGCCCAGCACCCCCACAGAGGAAGCTGAGGAGAAGCCCTCCCGGGCGGCCCCGCTTCCCTCCCTCCCTCCCGGCTCCGGGGGCACTCCCGCGCCCCTCCCAAGGGCAGCCGGCGGGACACCTCGCCCTGCAGCCTCCTCCCCGCCCCCGGGCCTGCAGACCCCAACCCCCAACCAGCGCCCAGGGAGCCGCCACCCGCAGCAGCTCAGCCACCGCCCGGGCGCGGCCGCAGAGGAAGCCCGGCCGCA
>VXBT01004311.1:273514-308359 GCA_013400235.1 Oriolus oriolus | reverse complement strand
CCCGTGCGGCGGGGGCGGGAATTCTATTTCCGCGCAGGGCATATTGGGAGTTGTAGTCTGTGGCGGGCGAGGACAGCACGGCAGCTGCGCTCAGCGAGCGGCTGGGCCCGGGGTGCGCCCGGGCAGGAGGTCGCCTCTTCCACAGGGCTGCTGGCTCCCGCTGGCCTCGCGCACAGACATCCCCGCTTCCCCCCTGCGCCAAGGGCCAGCGCCCGCGGTGTGACTGGCCTCTGGTTCTCCCCGCAGTGCTGCCGCTGGAAACGGGGACCCAGGGAACCCCGAGAGCCCCAGCCCAGGCCCCGCGCTGGAGAGACTCAGCCCACAGCCGCCCTCGGCATCCCGGGAAATGGCAGCTGGTACACTGGCACAGGGTGCCCTCATCTTGCTGGGATCTCGCTTTAGAGCGAAAGGCAGGAGGACGCAAGGGGCTGGGGGGAAAAGAATAAACGAACGACACAAGGCAGGAGTCCAATAAAACTATGTTTATAAATAAAAACAAGGAGATTGGTGTTGTTTTTATAAAACCCAGCAGGTAGGGCAGGGCAAGGGGTGAGCAGTGGCCAGGGAGGCTGCTGGGGACAGTCTGACTCCAGCGGTAAGAGGGGAAGGAGAGGCTTTAGGGAGTCATGGAGATGAACTGATGGCGCGTGAGAGCTGGCAGGGGGGCTGCAGGGGCAATGCAGACTCCCAAGGAGCAAAATACATTTCAACTCCATCGTATAAAAACCGTGAACACAAGAAAGACCAAAGAAAGCAACGCTTATGGAGAAAGCCACGGTGTGGCAGGAGGAGAGGGCGCCGGGGCGCCAGCACCAACAGCAGCAGGGTCGAGCATGTCCATACCGTACCGTGCTTGGCCCTGGGCATGGGGAAAGGGCTGCCCCAGCCCCAGGCACGTCTCCAAGTACCCAGAAGTAAAAGGAAGAAATGCAGGGAGCACTGGAGGAAACAGACTCAACTGTCCCAGCACACCTGTGGGTGCTGAGCCCAGAGGCCGTGGTTCCGGCTGCAGTCTCATCCCTGGAGAGCTCGTGTTGCCACCAGGCACTGCTCACAGCCCAGAGGCACTGGGGCTGTTTGTCCCTCCCAGCAGCCAGGCCAGCAGCACTGGGTAGAGGAGGAGACAGACTCAGGCCCTTCAGAGGGCCAGTACAGGGGACCTCCATGATTCTCCAAAGCATGACAGTGAACCAGTTGTGTCCCGCCCTCGCCTTCTAACTTCGTCCAGGCCCCTGAAGGTATCACATAGCTGAGCAGCAGCGCGACAGCAGGAGGGAGAAGGCCACAGCTGCCACTGCCAGCCTCAGGCATGGGACAGACCCTACAAACAGGACAGGCAGCAGCACATTGCAGGCAGGAGGGCAAAGAGCAGGATGGAAGGAGCAGAGCTCTGCCCTTAAATCCTCCACTATACCCCAGGGCAGGTGTAGGGCACTGAGTCACGCAAGAGACTGCGCACAGGCACTCACCACCACTCTGGGCTGGATGCAGAGGTACCACCCCAGCCCCGAGGCCTGGCCAAAGTGAAGGAGGGTCCTGCCATGGGGCAGTGTCAGGCTCAGACCTGGCCCAATATGTGGGCAAGAGAAGGGAGGCAGGAGGGAAGTGGCAGCATCTCTCCACTCCCTGGAGGCACTGAAGCCCTGGAACATTCATGCATTAGCCAAAAGGCAACTACAACGGGATTTAAAATACATATATAAGGCTGGTCCCTGCTCCCCTCTCAGGGCTGTGGGAAGAGCAGGGCATCTTCCGCAAGGGGGAGGAAAGAAGCCATCTTCAGCGCCATGCGTGCCCAGCGCCCCTGGAGCTCCGTGTCCTGCTGTCGGGCCACGCCATGCTCCAGCTCTCCCCCCCACGGGCGGCAGGCTCAGAGAAAGTCAAACACCCCGTAATTCTTTGCTGCTTGATAGAAGAAACACAAAAGGGTGAAAAGAAAGAAGAGATGTTTAGGGTGGAAGGACTGAGGCAGCAGTGACACACGGGCAAGCAGCACAGGGTGCTGGGACGGATGCGGATTAATGGGGTTAGAGAGGATGGCAGGAGGGAATTACCATCGGCAATACACAAGTCTGGTGGCGGGATGGGCTGACAGCACCCAGCAGGCCTGCCAGGCCTGTCCACCCCACTCGAGGAGGGATTAGAATCAAGGTTTAGTTCCATTTATTATTTTTTTTCCCTTTTTTTCTTTTCGTTATCAAGACAAAAAAAAAAAGAAACAAAAAAAAAAACCCCCAAAAAAACAAGGGGTGAAGCCAGGGCTGGTCCTAGGAAACAAACGACAGGGATAGAAGGGGGAAGGAGAGACAGCAGACAGACAGGGGACGGGCGCTTCACATTACATCCACAAAGAACTCACTGGGGTTGCCCATGGCCATTCGGAAGGACTGTCTACTGGCTGTCAGTTCGGGGGGCACAGAGGCCAGGTCACGGCCCGGCGGCGCCCCGGGGGGCCCCATGGCTGACGGCGGTGGAGGCATCAGCAACATGGGGGGGCTGAAGAGAGGGGGGAGGCCGGGCGGCCCGTACGACTGCTGGCTGTGGTGGCTGCGGATGCTGTGAGCCAGGGAGTGCTGGCTGCGCTGGCTGTGCTGGCTGGCCGGCACCGAGCGCTCGCTGGCCGCACGCTCGCGCCGCATGCTGCTCCTTGTGGTGTGGTCCGACTCGCTCCCGCTGCCACCTGATTTTGACTCCCCGGTCTTCTCTCTCTCCTTCCTCCGCTCACTGCCACTGCGATTGGAACCGCTGCTCCGGCTCCCTGCGAAGCACACGAGGCAAGGTTAGGCGCCAGCTCAGACAAGTCAGGAAAAACTGATGCTCCTCTAGCCAAGGGAAGACTGCAGCACACTCGGGTATAGCCAGGCACCAGTACAGTCTGTGCTCTCCCTCTGTGCTCTCAGAGACTCTCCGAGTCTCTCTGCTCACAGTCTCCTTTTAGCAGCGAGTCCCACGACCCTTCCGAGATGGCTTTTGCCAGGCCCCCACACAGGGCCTTGCCTAAGCAGCCTTTTCCTGCTCCTTCCCTGTACTGGACAGGACATCTGCCCACCTGCAGGCATATTTTAGTCCGTTTCACTCACCTTCACTGTGCTGGCTGCCTGCACTGCCCCCTCCGTAGCTGTAGCCTGGGTCAGGGAAGCCGGGATGGGGGTTGTATGGATGAGGTGGTGGGTACTGATATGGGAAGGCCATAGGCCAGGGTGCAGCTCCTGGGTGGGGGAGCGGAGCCAAAGTGTCCTGATCAGAGGCACCACTGGAGCCATCATGATCATGAAGAGACAGATTAGCCATGTCTGCAAGAAAGCAGAGAACAGGGGTTAATCCAAGCAGAAAAACAACCATGTGTGGTAAAGCAGCTTTCTGTCCATTCTTGCTGATGGGCAAGGACGAGATATGCAAGGAGACACAAGAAGCTGGCACTCTCTCTGCTAGTCAATGCCACCATTTGTGCTTCCTGGCTGAACAACTGCCAGGCTGTGGGAGTCCAAGCTGCCACTCTAATACAGAGACCAGCTTGGTGGGAAAGGACCACATCAGAGCTACAGTTCACCCTGCCAATTCCTTCCCCCATCCCTCTTATCTGAGCAGAACCCAGTTGCCTGAGCACCAACCCCTTGCCAGCACTGAAATTCAGAGCCTGGAGACAGTCAGTAAATACTAAGACTCTGATATGACTGCCCAGGAGAAAAGATCACATAGTAGGGGACTCTATCAATGCTGCTTCCAACTTCACTACCTCAGCAGCAGAACAAGGAAGCTGGGATAGTCTTCATCGCTCCCTTAACAGGGTCTGTAGAACAAGGGACCCAGCCTGATGGCAATGGCTGTAGGTGTGTTCCTATGGTGTCAGCAGGGCTCTGCAGGACCACTACCCCTCCATCCTCTCCCTCCCACCCACACCAAGAGCCATACTTCCGCAGAGGTCCCCGAAGATGTAATAGCACTGCTCCGAGAAGGTGATCTTGTTCACGGTGTGTCGGATGTAGCCAGCCTTCAGCAGATTGCTGGCATATTTGCGGGACTCACGGCGGTCTGTAAAGCCCTCCACATGGTGATAGAGCCAATCCACCACATCCGAACCTGCCACCAAATACAGAGTTAAATGTGGCAAGAGAGAGAAAGATGGTGGCCCTTGAGGCAGTGACTCACACTGGAGCAAAGATGAAGTGGGCCAAAAGGTTCAATTTGTGACTCTTGCTTAGTCAACACTTTCTTTACAGTGACAAAGATGCTCCCTTGGACATCTGCTTAAAACAGGCCACCCACTCCCCAGGCCCTTCCTCTGCTGCAGGCAGCACAGTCTCTTACCAATGAAGGCATTGGGGATGGTGATCTTCAGCCACATGCGGTCACGCACCTCGAGGCCTGACTCTGGTGAGGCCATGGCTTTGACAATGGTGGCCATGTCACTGTGGATGGACAGGTGAAAGTCATCGAGGCCTGTGGTGCGGATGAAGGAAGGGAGGCAGAGGTGAGAGAGGACAGAAGAGACAAGAGGGCCAATGGAAGCATCACACACGGGAGGAATGGGCCAGGGAACAATACATCGCAGACAGCCTTGGGGTACATGCTGTGTAACCCCACCTTCCAGCCTTCCCATGTTATCCTTCACATGTCAGCCGTTTCCTCTAGGGCAAAGCCCAGGCAAGAGTCACAAACCTAAAACAAACTCCTGGTTTGTTGCCTCACCCAAGCTCTCCAGACCCTTGCTTCAGGGCTCTATATACCAAATCATCCCAAACTGTCAGAAAGCAGCCAAGAGGCCTGTGCTCAGCAGGACCCTGCCCCACCACAAGGCTCTTTGCTCCCAGCTGCCTCCTCCATCCTGCTCTATCTGCTGTCTGGGAGGTGCTCTCAATTACTCCAGGTACATGCTGAATCCGTCTGACCCCACATTCTCAGCCACTAACCCCTGACTGCTCCGAGCCTTTCCTCTGCACCTGCCACAGCTCCTCATTGCACACAGGCTCCTCTACTCTCTTCACACAGAAGGCTGGAAAACGTGGTATTAATTCTCCCAGGCAGAACTCCCACTGATCCAAGTGCCAGCCCAGTGAGAGCTGCCTCCCTCACAGTCCCTTGGCAGGGCAGATCTGGCCCACCCCAACTGTCCCCAGGCAGATGTATTGCTCCCTTCACAGCACAGTGAAGGCGAGGAGGCCTTGCAGCAGGTGCAGCACGGAGGCACAAGGACTTACGTTCGGTCTCTGGGATGGAGCTGGTGATGGAGGAGCTGGTGGAAGTGATTGTGCTCATGGATGGACTCATACCGTACGCTGGGTAGGTGCCAGTCATCGCTGCCGTGTGAGACACCCAGGCTGCCGGGTCGATGGGCCTGATGGGCTCACCTGCATTGAAGAAAGAGTCAGTCAGTAGCTGTAAGAAATTATCACCTCATCAAAACAACCTCTGGGGAGGGACAGGGACTCAGCACAGCCCATTCCATCCCCAGGATTTGCCGGGACTCACCCGGATCGGAGCATGGAGAGTCTGGCCCAGCCCAGATCCGCTGGGGAGCAACTGGGAGAGAAAGAAGAGAGGGAGGGTCAGCAGGAGAGGTGCAGAGGGAGAGATCCCCCTATCGCTTAAGGGGGGTTTCTCTTTCCTCTGGCGCCCCGAGCAAGTGACCTCCCTGCCCCAGTGAAACGCGTCCCCAGCGTGATGTGGGAAGAAGGGCTGGGCTTATGGGCATTTTGGTCTGGGAATAGGATACAGCAGCCTCCTAAAAGGAGAGCTGAAACCCCATCAAACCCCAATTCAGTGCCCCATGGAGTCACACACACAGGGGAGGAACAAGACAACAACCAAGTAAGTGCTTAAGGCAGGGCTCTCACATGAGCTGGGCACCAGCGCTAAGGGTGGGTCAGCTATCCACTTACTCCTGGGTAACGAGAAGCAGCCCCGCGGGCTGGGGTCCCAGCACTTGGCCACTGTCAGGGTGATGGGCCTGCAAGAAAAAAGTGAGACTTAGAACCAGAGCACAGTAGCACAAACTCCTGTATGATGGGTGGATGCTGTGTGCCAGCTCTCTCCTGGGAGACAGGGAGAAGCTGCCAGTAAAGTGACCTTGTTCCCCTCCAGCTATGGGTTTCCTAATGACATGAACAAAATGATGGGACCCTGCTGAGGGTTGCTAATGACCCAAATAGAATCAGAGAATCACAGCACAGTTTATTTTGGAAAGGACCTTTAAAAGTCATCTAGTCCAACTGCCCTGCAATGAGCAGCGACATGGCATCCCCACAAAAAAAGGGGCACAGACCCCAGTTCCCCGCAATTCTGTTGGCTGCAATTCTTGCTTTGGGCATGAAAACCCAAGAATCAAGGCAACACCAAAACCCTAAGTTCTGAGCTTCTACAGAGGCACTGACAGAGGTGGCTGGAAGACACGACTCACACACTCCAAGCACACACTGCAGGTGTCCCTGGATGGAAGGAACAACCCAGGTACTCACCCCGGCTTGTGCACAATCTCCCTCAGCACCCGCACAGCATCATCGTTGCTCATGTTCTCAAAGTTGATGTCATTTACCTGCAAACAACACAAAGGGGTGAGTCCCACAGATGTGACCAGAGGCTGAGCTCCCCACTCAGCTCAGCAGTGACTCAGCTTCCCTCTTCCAAGTACAGCTTCCTGGGTTTAGCCTGCCAAAGTTCTCAGGGAGGCTTCTGGGTCTTTTCTTACTGCTTTCCCAGGCCCAAAGATGGAGATATGTGGGTGTGAAGTACCTGCAAGAGCATGTCTCCTGGCTCAATCCTGCCATCAGCTGCCACAGCACCGCCCTTCATGATAGAGCCAATATAAATGCCTCCATCCCCACGCTCATTGCTCTGTCCCACAATAGAAATGCCCAGAAAGTTGTATTTCTCTGCAGGAACAGAAAGAGAAAGAAGTCAGTCACCCCAAAGCAGCAAGCACAAGCAGTCCTAACCTCAGAGAAACCACATACTAATGATGGTGACCTGCACCCCCGTCCCAGAGAGATGTCCTGGGACACACAAACTCTTGAGAGGCCATTGCTACAAGAGAAGCCAATCTCCTACAGAATCCATCTCCTCACTCCTCCCCCACGCGTTCCCTTTGCCCCCTCCCCAGTTCCCTCTCGGCGACCCAATCTCGCTTTGGAAGAACTGCAGGCTCCATGCACACCTCCCACTCACCCATATTCAGCGTGACCGTGATGATGTTCAGGGACATGGTGGAGTCTGTGATGCTGCTGAAGGACGATGACTGCAACGTAAGTGAAACATGAGATGTCCTCCTGTGCCTCAGTAACATTCCCAGCCCTAGCTTCCTCCACTTGTCCTTTCCTTCCTGTCCCTCCTTGTGGCACCACAGCCACCACCCACAACTCTAGCCTTATGCTGGGAGCTTTGCAGAGCCAGAGAACATCAGCCATGGTCCTTAAGACCTCTCTACAGCCAGGACAAGGCCCATGGTCCCGGCTCTTAAGGGTACCTTGGCTTGGAAAAGGTTCACAGCACTTTTTGAAGTCTCAGCACTTGGACACCCGTCCGAAGCTGTGCCCACAGCAAAAACAGCTGAATCCCTGAGAGCCCACCCTGACCTGCACTGCCCTCCCCAGGATACCCAGCCCCTCCCTGGGTACCCGCTCAATGCGTGGAGCCTTCTGTTTCCGCCGACGTCGCTTGTGCCTCCTCATTAGACGGGAAGCACTGCTTTGCTCTGTTGAACTGCTAAACCTGCAGGCAAAAGCAAGAGTCAGCTCTCCTGCTGCCATGGTGGTGGCTCTGGCAGCAAGAGAGCCATGGAAATGGCACAGGAAATAGAGGACTGCAGGGGCAGAGGGGAGAGCATGCATATAGGGGACAGACAGTGGCAGAGAGGGCTGCTAGGTGAGACAGAAGCAGATCTGAGTACAGGATTACTGTGCCCTGCAAAGGCATTTCTCTGTTCTGGGAGTCATGGGGGAAGTTAGTGTTTCTCCAAGACCCAAGCTCTCCTACCTGCTGGTGGAGTCATCCTCATCTGAGTCGAAGAAACTGGTGGTCTCCAGCTCGCTGCTCATGAGCGTGGAGGAGCTCTCGTACCCACCCAGGTCTCGGCGCCGCTCTCCCTTCACTGTCCCATTCACCCTGGGTGCTGTGAAAAGACAAGGCTCAGTGGGCTTGAGACAAACTCTTCTGCTATGCAGGGCTCATGGCAACCTCCTCAGAACAAATCTGGCCATCAGTCAATCCCATCTAGTACCAGCTAACTCCCAGTCTACCCTGGGATCAGATCCATCTTCTATGGGATACCTCTTCTACCACTACAGGGTGGGGAAGAGGCTGACGGGCCAGCAGGAACAATGCTGCTAAACCTGTGGAAGACTTGCAGCTGTCTCCTTGGTAGAGCAAGAAGCAGCATGAGTGGCAAAGCTAAAGCAAATTCTGCTTCTCAGCTAAGAAGACAGATGCACAACTGTTTCCTGCTCTTGAGGCTTCTACAGGTGATATCTCCTGTGACCCCAAAGGGTTCAACATCAAGCTCTGATGTAACACAGCTGTTAGCTCCTGCCTCCAATGTGAGGCTGTGGCCCTTCTAAAAGCAATAGAATAGTCCTTCTAAGCTGAGAAGGTTCTGCAGAGCAGAAAAAGCTACCCCAGGTCTGGAGCTAGTGCTGCCACCATGTCCCAGCCATGCCCTGCAGAGCTCTCACCATGTTACCAACACTCACCATGCTCAGGCCCATCTGTCCGACGAGGTCGTTCCCTCTGCGACGACACCACCGAGTCTGTCTCTGTCTCATTGTCCAAGTTTTCCCGACTCCCACCAGTGTTAGGGCTGTGATGAGATAAAAGCAACAAATATGTTCAGCAGTGAACAACTTGACAAGGCTCTCTCTACCTCTGTCCTGACCAACACAAGGTTCCAGCCATCAGCTGTCTCCTTCTTGAGGGACAGGAAGAACCACAGCACATCTACGAGTGCAGGGCAAAGGACTGGGGATGCTGTGCTGGCCCTTTCCCTGCACTGTTTTCAGCATGCCCTTGTTTGTTGAGTAATGCAGCTCCACTTCAAATCTGCTCCCAGCCCCACTCTCCTCCCCTCTTGATGGCTGTCATCCCTGACAATTTGGGTAAGAGTGTCACAGCCTGGTCTGGGATACTGGTCTGGATTACAGCAAATCCACCACATGTCCCTTGGAAACCAGAACAGATGTCCACGTGACTTACTGGAAAGAGGGGGGCCTGGAGTCTCCAATTCCTCCTGTGCGCTCCATGGAGGGTGGCAGCTCTGTCTGGTTATCGGCACAGACCGAGCCAGCATCTGAATGGGAACCCTCTGCAGACACCAGCTGGAGGGACGAGACACAGAAAAGGAAACTGAGAAAACATTTATAAGAGTGGCCAAAGGAGCTGGCCAAAAGCCTGCCTGGCCCAGGATCTCATCTCTGGCAGTTGACAACAGCAGATGCCCAGGAGCAGGTATGGAACGGGCCAAGCATGTAGCAACATTCCCCCTCAAGGCCTTCCCAGACACTGGCTATTTGTGGCTCAGGAATTCCTGACCCAGCAGTGAAGCCCAGGTGGGTGACAGCCATGCTTGGACATTCTGACATCACCTGCACACCCACACCACACACTCAGGTAACCTTTAGCACACATCCTGCAGCACGGACTGGATTCCCTCGGTTCTCACACTGGAAAAGGCAGTTACACGTCATTCCTTTCCTCAGTTCTAGCAGCCTCTACACTTCTGCCATCAAGCTGTGGGACCTAGCAGGACTTTCACCTTCCCAACCCTTGGAAGCTGAGGGTAACAGAGCTCAGGGCCAAGGCTGGCTTTGAAATAGACTCTAGAAACAGACTCTTTTTTCTGGCTTCCATATGTACTTTGCAAACTTTCAGGCTGTGTTCAGCTTATTGGCTTGAGCACAACCTTCAGCCAGTCTCTGGATTCCCCAGTGCAGAAACTCAAGAAAGGGTTAAACCTCAGAGACTCTTCATACCAGACATGCTGTGGGGCAGCCCAGGCACACCAACATCCGTGATTCTGGCTCTATAATAAACCACCAATTTCAGGGCTCAGGGAATGAGCTGGAGCCTCTCCCACAAGCCATGGGCTCACCAGTGAAATGAAACAGATGACAGCCCAAATGAGCTACTCCCCAGTATTGCTCCCTGTCCAAGTTTGCACTCTCCCTTACTTTCAAGCCGTAATGAACTGGGCTAATCCCAATAGGGCCATGCAAGAAAGCAACAAAAAGCTTCTTCTTAGACAGAAGCATTCAGGGACCTCCAGAGCAGAGGTGACAGGGCCCAGAAAGGATCTAACAGAGGTGAGGGATGCCCATTGCTGCTCAGGACAGAAGAAACATGAAACACAGGCTGGAAAGAAGCTGATAGCTGCTGTCCAAGCCGTAATACCCAGTGTAAATGCAGAGGCAGCACTACTGCTTGCTGGTGAGGGAACCACACTGCATGGAGCCAGGAGCAGATGCCAACTCAGATGCTGGAGGCACAGCCCATTTATACAAGTCTTTAGTGCTTCCCAGCATCACTGATGAAAGAGCTGTGCCCTGCCCACTTTCAGGAACTGGGGAAGCCCTGATGAGGGGGGGATGGACCCCACAGAGTAGAAGATGAGAGACATGTACTGCCAGAGACATTGGTAACAGAGACAGGGATACAGCTGGGGCAAGGAAGACAGAGCAGCCTTGAAAAAGCCGGAGACAAGGCAGCAGACAGGGCAGAGAGCAGCCTCAGGTGTCAAAAGCTGCAGAGCCCGTCCCACAAGCCCCAGGACAAGCCCAACAGCTCCTGCTCCCACAACTGTCTAAGCAGCTCTTGTCTCACACTCAGGTCAGCTTCTGTCCCTCCAGAAAGCCCCAGGCACATGCCGGGCTCTGCTCCTGGCACCTTCTTGGTGACTTGTCTTCCCAGTACACATCCCCCTCCCTGAGGGCCACATATCTGCTCTGGCACCACTGCCCGGGAGCACAGGGTAGAAAAGATGCTGGAAGTGGCCAGCATTGCCTAGGGAAAAGTCATATAACACTCTATGCTTGAAAATCTCAAGGCAACACCAAGCACATAGACCTGGGCAGAGGGAACTAGCCACAGGCAGCTGTCAAACAGCAGTGAGGAGAGTTGACAGGGTGTTCCCAAGCAGGCAGGATTGATGCTATCTTCCTCTAACACCCCCAAAGCTGGGATTTCCTCCCAGGAAGGTTTTGATAACCATCCTGCACTTTTCCTGCCTCTTATATTGTCAGGAAATACTCACTTGGATTCAAGCCCCCATCCTTCCCTGCCGCTACAATTCCTAAAATAGTCTCATCCCAGCCTGTCTGTCAGAAGCAGCAAAGTGCTCCCCTCTCAGCCTCCAAACCACCCATGGACTAGGAGACTCTCAGCAGAGGTAGAAAAAGGGATCATCAGGTGCACAAAGGCCTCAGGGACTGCCATAACCCTTCATGCACAGGAGCTGGTAGTGATGCTCACTCTGGGCACAAGTTCCCTGCAAGGATCCAGCCCAGCAGAGCAGCAGCACGATGGACACACCAGAAAGACACACACCAGATCTGTGCCACTCACACTGAACAACCAGAGAGCCCCTACAAGGAAAGCCAGCAGCTGCATGAATGCATGGATCACAGGTAAAAAAGGAGCACTGGAATGGGTTTAGAGACTCTGGGACTCCCCATAGGGCAGGTGAAAGCAAAAAGCAGCTGGAAAGGGCGAGGTGGGGAGACATCTTGGGGCAGATGCAGCAGCAGCGGGATGGATGCAGAGGAATGTATGGTGGCCAAGAGCCGGACATAGGCTGTTTTCCGAAGGGCCTGGATAACCGCTAGAGGGAGGATGGCGGGCGTCTGGCCCCGGCTCTTTGTGTGGGAGCCCAGCACAGCCTTTCCTCCCTGCTCCAGCCTGCACCCAGCTTCCCTGGCTGGAATCCCAGTGGCAGCCGTGTCGGCAGTGGGGCACCTGCCCATCCCTGTCACTGTTTGCTGCAGGGATAGAAGCAGAGTTAGGTCTGACCTAGCCTGATTTGCTGAGGATTTTTACTGTTCAGGGTCTGTTTAGAGGCCTCTGGAAAAAGGCACTTGAGTCTTGGCTCTGCTCCTGGTGTAGATCCCCACACCCCCATCAGCACAAACTGCAGCTCAGCAGAGGGAAAACTGGATGATGGGCTGTAGAGACTCTCCCCCCACTAACGGAGGGTCCCTGTGGGGACAGAGGGAAGCATGCAGGCAGGGTACAGAGCATGTGCATGGCATGGTACTGAGGGAAAAGCTTGTCCTGCAGCTGCCCAGGCAGTACCTTTAGTCTTCAGGGCAGTCAAATCCAGTCCGCTTCACCAGCACTAAAGCCACTTAAGCCCTTTGCGCCAGTCACTGGAGCGGGACTTTCCTTGGAAAGCTGACCCTGCCATAGGGGCACAGGGGTTATGCTGTGGACAGGCCACGACCACGATCTCTGCCAGGCATCAGTTACCATGAGCTCTTCACAGAGGTATCCCACATCTTCCCCGGCACAGGGGACCCAGCATCACAGAGCCTCCTCTCCAGCTGAAGGACTGGAGTGTGGGGATCCAGCTCATCAGCTTCATGAGCAGCCAGCACACCAACAGTACGGAGCAGTCCCTGTGCCTTACTTGGCACTACACATCCAAACGGTGTTTTTCAGAGAGGGCACAAACAGGCTGAGAGATACCGAAGCAAGGGGCTTGCTTACCCACGACACCACCCGGCCGTTGAAGCAGGGAAGCTTGGCATTGTCATCCGAGATCTCTTCTTTCACCACCCTGCAGAGGGGAGAGGAGGCAGTCAGACCTGGGTTCAGGACTTCAAAGGAAAAGGAGACTTTCGCAGATGGGTATTTGCACACAACAACAGGCAGCCCAGAGCTGGGAATGGAGCAGGAGAGAACGGGGAGCTCTCTCCTACTGCCAGGCCACAGGTTCCTATGCTCACAGCCATGACTGGCAGCCTGGAGAGAAGCCAAAGGCAGAACAGCCTTTCTACGTGCATGCATCTGTTTAATCCCCCACTTCACATTTTAATCAGTAAAATCGAAATTCAGGTGTATATCATAGAATTATAGAATTGTTTAGGTTGGAAAAGACCTTTAAGGTCATTAAGTTCAACTGTCACCCCAGCACTGCCAAGGCCACCACCAAACCATGTCTCCAAGTGCCACATCTACACGACTTTTAAATAACCTCCAGGGATGGTGACTCCACCACTCTCCTGGGCAGCCTGTTTCAGTGCTTGACAACCCTTCTGGTGAAGAAATGTTCCTGATGTCCTATCTAAACCTCCCTCAGCATAACTTGAGGCCATTTCCTCTTGTCCTGTTGCTTCCTATTTGGAAGAAGAGACCAATCCCCACCTGGCTCCAACCTCCTTTCAGGGAGTTGTAGAGAGTGAGAAGGTCCCCAGAGTCTCCTTTTCTCCAGACTAAACAGCACCAGCTCCTTCAGCTGCTCCTCACAGGATTCATGCTCCAGATTCTTCCCCAGTTCTGTTGCCCTTTTCTGGACACACTCCAGCACTTCAGTGTCTGTCTTGTAGTGAGGGGCCCAAAACTGAACACAGGGTTTGAGGTGTGACCTTACCAGTCCCATGTACAGGGTACAGTCACTGCTCTGGTCCTGCTGGCCACACTATTGCTGACACAAGCCAGGATGCCATTGACTTTTTTGGCCACCTGAGCACACACTGGCTCATGTTCAGCCACTGTCAACCAGCACCCCCAGGTCCTTCCCCACCAGGCAGCTTTCCAGCCTGCCATCCCCCAGCCTGCAGAGCTGTGTGGGGTTGTCGTGACCCAGGTGCAGGACCCAGCACTTGGCTTTGTCAAACCTCATACAGCTGGCCTTGACCCGTTGATCCAGACTGTCCAGATCTCTCTGCAGAGCCTTCCTACCCTCCAGCACATCAACACTCCCACCCAATTTAGTCATCTGTGAACTGAGTGTGCCCTCAATCCCCATGACCAGATCATTGATAAAGATATTAAACAGGACTGGCCCCAGTACTAGCCCTGGGGAACACCACTGTGAGCAGCCAACAGATGTAGCTCCACTCCCCACGACCCCCTGGGCCCGGCCCTCCAGTTTTCTACCCAGGGAACAGGGCACTCATCCAAGCCATGAGCAGACAGTTTCTCCTGGAGAATGCTGTGGGAAATAGTGTCAAAGGCTTTACTAAAGTCCAGGTAGGTAACATCCACCGCCTTTCCTTCGTCCACTAACCATGCCACCTTCTCACAGGAGAGCAGGTTGGTCAAGCAGGACCTGCCTTTCCTTAACCCATGCCAGCTGGGTCCGATTGCCTGGCTGTTCTGTACATGCCCCATGATGGCACTCAAGATAATCTGTCCCATGACCTTCCCTGGCACTGAGGTCAGGCTGACAGGCCTGTAGCTCCCTGGATTCTCTTCCTGGCCCTCCTTGTAGATGGGCATCACATTTGCCAACTTCCAGTCACCTGGGACTTCCCTGGCTGACCAGGAATGCTGGTAAATGACAGAGTGACCCAGTGAGCACTTCCACCAGCTCCCTCATTACCTTTGGGTGGATCCCATCTGACCCCATAGACTTTTGTGCATCTAAGTGGCCTTGCAGGTTTCTGACCATTTCCTCTTGGATTACATGGGCTTCATTCTGCTCCCTGTCCTTGTCTCCCAGCTCAGGGGGCTGGGCACCCTGAGAACAGCTGATCTTGCTGTTAAAGACTGAGGCAAAGAAGACATTAAGTACCCCAGCCGTTTCCTCATCCTTTGTCACTGTTTCCCCCCACATCCAATAAAGGATGGACATCCTCCTTAGCTCTCCTTTTGTTGCTGATGTTATTTGTAAAAACATTTTAATTGTCTTTTACAGGAGTAGCCAGATAAGTTCCAGTTGAGCTTTGGCCCTTCTAGTTCCCCCTGCACACCCTCACAACATCCCTGTAGCACACCTGAGTTGCTTTCCCCTTCTTCCAAAGGTAAAACACTTTTTTTTCCTGAGTTTGAGCCAAAGCTCCCTGCTCAGCCAGGCCACTCTTCTTCCTCACTGGCTTGTCTTTCAGCACATAGGGACAGCCTGCTGCTGCATCTTTTAGATTTCCTTCTTGAAGAACGTCCAGCCTTCCTGGGCTCCACTGCCCTTCAGGACTGCCTCTCAAGGGACTCTGTCAACCAAGTCCCTAATCAGGCCAAAGTCTGCCCTCTGCAAGTCCAAGGTGGCAGCTCTACTGACTCCCCTCTTTACTCCTCTGAGAATCAAAAACTCTTATGTTGTGATTGTTGTGCACAAGGTGGCCTCCAGCCATCACATCACCCACCAGTTCTTCTGTGTTCACAAACAGGTCCAGTGGGTGCCTTCCCCAGCTGGCTCCCTCACCTGCTGTATCAGGAAGTTCTTCCACACACTCCAGCAACCTCCCAGACTGTTTGTGCTGTACTGTTTTTCTAGCAGACATATTTCCACCAGTTCGCTTATTGCTAAAGAAATACATAAGTTAAGCCTCTTTATAATGATCTGAAAGAATCACAAACTATGCCAGAGATTTCTAATAGATGAAAGTGAAATACATTAAACATGCTGCCTACCAAATGATACTGTTGCTTTTTAATTACGTATATAATATTTCAACATCACTTCAAGCTTTATAGTTGTGCCATAATGTCATGTCCCTTCATTACACAAACAGCTACATTATTATCAGCCTTCACAGTGAAAGAAGCACTAACTTTCATCTTTTTTTTTTTTTTTAAACTCTTGGGAAAACCAGTTTTCTTTGGAGAGTAAGTTTATTTATTTTAAATACCACTGGACCCCTAAATACTTTTTCCACAGAGAATCTGCAATCAAAACAGCTTGTGAATTCAGAAGATTCAATTACCACTATCTTTGATAAATCACATAGCAAAATAGGCTTTAACAAGCTCATTTCCTTTTCTACTCAATGACAACATTTTAAGCACTCTTATTTAATACAAAGATATATTACAATTAGTTTGTGATACTATGTTCCCCCTTCTAAGCTATATCTAAGGTAGCTTGACACATATTGTGGTTAAAATACATAGTAACTAAATAGTGAATAAATTATGCGTGTGGGGGGGGGAATCCAACAGAAAAAGAACAAAGCAAAGAATGTGAAACCAACAGAAATTATGTATTAAAAGTAAGTAGATTATAAGTATCTAACACTACCCAGAAGTGGAATCCTATCAACAGCTCTGAAGGGTCCCCAGGCCAGTCCCCAACTCACGGAGAACTGAAGAGGATGCAAAGGTGGGACACGGAGCTGTGACCCATTGCCCCAGAGTGCCATCAAGTCGCAGCACGCTGGGGCTTGGAGAAACAGGTACTCTGGGCTCCTGGCTGTGCTCCCTGGTGTGCCAACAGCTGCCCCAACTGTCCCCAAAAACAAGACGCAAGGCTTGCCAACACTCACAAGGCATCAGCAAAAGGCAAATGAAGCGTGCTGGAAGCCTAAACCCGGGGAGCAGGCTTGCTCCACCCTGCCAGCCCCACTGGTTGTGCCAGTGTCACACACGCTCAGCAAAGGGCTGTCCCACGGGGTGAAAGGCAGCACGTTGCCTGGCCTTTGCTGGCAGCTGGCACTCACAATCCCTGACAAAACTGGAGAGCCAGCAAAGGGACTGCACAAAGGCTACCCATCCCCAGAAGGCACAGATGAGGAGGTCATGGTTTGAGCAGTCTAATCCACTCCCAGGATGTGTGTTAATTCCTCTTGCACAGATGGAGAAGCAGGAAAAGCAGGAAAGGAGCAGTGATGATGGATTAAAACCCTGCTAGCTTAATGCTTCTTCAGCATGTTCTGTGCCAGCCTCTGCCCAAAGCCCCTGCAGCCCAGATCGATGTCAAACACAGGCAGACCCCCTGGGACCCACCCTCTTTGGTGCCCACACCAGCCCTTTCCAATGCAGGCAAGTTGTTGTCTTCTCACTTCCAAGCACACACACACACGCACCCTGCCCTGGCTGCACTAGCATCCATTCATACTGTCGCCAGCAGCCTGGACTGCATCCAATTCCTAGAGAGAACTTCAGGCAGAGCCAGTTTTCAGGACTACATACTGCCTGCTCAGGGACACAGAGCCCTGCCTGTGGGTGAAGGCACAGGGTGATATATTTTTTGGGTCAAGGTGACCAATCGCTCAGCACAAGTCAACTATTCCACTTTCAGTGGGGACAGAGGAAACCAACCCCAAGACCCGCCCATTCAGCCTCAGCTGCAATGCCTGATGGAGAACAAGCTCCCTCTGTCCTGAGAGCTGGTCCCTCCTCACTCTTATTACCCTGCGGCTGCCCCAGACATCCCAGGGGTCAGCTCCACCCCGGAGCAGTTTTCTCCCTCCTTCCCCAGCCACGACATTATTTATCACTATTTATCACCCAGATGCCAGAGCACAATGGATTATATATTTAGACTCTACAGAGCAAAAACTGATAGTGCTGGAGTCAGGCACATGCAGAGCAGGAATATCTCTGCAGCACTGCTCACATCTGTCACCCCTCACACCATCCCAGCTATTCGTGCCCTGCATTCCTTTCCAGCCTCAGCCTGAACTGCAGCCTTCCTCCTCCACTCCTTTCCAGGCTCAGCCCGAGCTGCAGCCTTCCTCCTCCCACCTCTCACCACTCTTCCAGTCACACTTCTCGCACGGACACGACCGCAGGTTCACACGTCAGAAGCCACCGAGCGAGCAGCCTCTGGGGGAGCTGTGAGCAGTGCCACGTTTCTGCTCTGCGCTCGCACGGGGAGGCAGCCATGAGATGAAACTGTCCCGCGGATGTGCTGGCAGGGAAAACCATCCTGTGAATAGGGAACAGCCTCCATCTGACAGGGTTTGAGCCCGGGAATCCTGAAAGAGCAGACCCAGAAGGAGTTCAGGCTCTCTTGGTCCTCACCAAGCCTTTCCTTTTGGCTGGAGCCACCAGAGCCCAGGGAAAACATCTGCTCAAGGCTGATTTCAGAGGGACTGCTTTGAGTTTACTGTCAGGTTTTGAATGTTCCCATGTCCTGCTGGGGGCTGGGCACAACACGGCTAAAAATCGCGGCCAGGAAAAAACCCTTTTATGTGGGGGCAACCTGAGCCTTGGCCAGGCGAGTGCGAGTCCAGGACCCTCGATGCTGCTGCCCTGCCCAGAGAATCTCCCTGCAGTTGGGCACTCACCGGCCCCCTTCCCATCCTGGGGCCAGCAGACGTGCGGAGGCCAAGCTGCAGCTCAGCGCCTGGCTCGCAGGCCCAGTGCTCCCCGGCACTCATCTGCCTTGAATTTTCCAACAAAGAGACCTGCGGGAGGGAGGAAGGAGGGAGGGTTACAGGGGAGGCAGGCCGAGTGGGCGGATGATTCCACCACCATCCCTAGTGACACAGGGCCAAGCCGGGGGCGGGGGGAGGAGGAGGAGGAGGAGGATGAAGAGGAGGAGGGGACGAGGCTCTGGCGGCGCAGGAGCCCGGCTGGGGTGTGCGGAGGGGGCTGCCAGGGCTGACACAAGCAGCACATCTGCTCCCATGCAGCTGGGGGAGGGGAAGGGACAACCCCGCTAGCAGGGAGGGAAGCAAAGGAAACCCAGCTCCAACCTTGGCTCCATCCTTACCCTCCCACCAGCTCCTCCTTTGGAGCCGGCAGACCCTCTCCCCACGGCCTGGGAAGATGCCACGCTCCCAGTTTCCCTCCCGCTGCCTTGCCGGCGGGAGCAGCTGGCAGCCTGGAACATGGATGCAGAGGCGGGGGAGGGGCAGGCAGGCAGACGCTGCCTTCTCCGGGGAGCTCCAGCCCGGCTCAGGAAATTAGAGGGTATTTTATATCACAGAGTCATGTCCTAGGAATGAAGGGAAGGTGGGGAACAAGGGAGTGTGCACAGGAGAGAAAGGAGGCCATAAACCCCAATCTGCGGAGACGGCTGTGCCGTGTCAGACCCCGGCTGTGCACACATCACCAGAGCAGCTGCTGTGCTCCAGCCTCCTTGTTTCCCCTCGGTGGCCTCCAGCCTGGCTGAGGCTGCAGATACAAGCGAGTTTCTAGCTTCAGCCAGCTCTGGTCTCTCCTGAGCAGCATCCGCTAGGCACAGTAAGGTCTCTGCAAAGAACTCGGATGGAGTAATACAAGCCCAGTGAAAGAAGAAATCTGAGAGACATGGACAAAGGCTTCCACAGGATTTGAACCCCAAATTTGGAGGCAGGCTGGAGCTCAGCAGCACTTACTGCTTGTCTCTGGCAGTCCTATCCCTCAACTTGTCAATCTAAGGGCTTGCAGCAGGGAGGATACTCAGAGAGAAGAAATCACAGACGTGGAGGCAAACACAAAAGCTGAATCTGGCATCAGAGGGGTCAGTACCAAGAAGGGAGGTAGGGATGGGGACCTCTCAAGCATGTTGGACAGCTTGATGGCCACGATGAAAAACAGGACATGCAAAGATTGAGAAGACAACTGAGCAGTGACAATTTCGCACTAAAAAGATGCAAAGTTAGTAGAACAGATGAAAAAAGTAAGATGATCTCTTATTTAGTTTAATTATTAAGAGGAAAGACCTTTACAGAACAGCAACGTTCTTTCCAACAGTGCAAAGCCCAGAAATTCAATTATAAACAATCTTCTGTTACAACATTCCAGAAGTGCACAATTAGGTTGGTCATTCCTGTAACCTTAACAGCCCCCACCTCCTACAGCTCACAAAGGAAGAAAAAAACCCCAAACAAACAAAAAACCATCAGGAGACACTTCTACCCAATAGCACAAGCTTCAGGGATTTACACATTAGAAATGTGATCTCATTTTCAAGAGCTGTAGTACACTCCCCTTAGGGCAGGGATGTCTTGCTTCCAAATGATTGTATAGATTAATAATGCTGCATAGCAAAAGGAAGCACCTTCACGTTTTACTACCCAAATATGAGCAGCTCCTGGCTCTAGAGCAAAATCATCATCTCTTCTGCAAGATAATGCTGAAGCCACAGGGATGAGCTCTGCAGCCATTTCACCAGAAGAGAAAATTGGACAAGGCAATTCTCTAGGAGAGTTGGGATTTCAGATGGGAAATATGTGCCTGTTAGACTAAGCCCAGACACGATATGTGTGCTTCCCACGAGGATACAATTCACCCAAGGGCTACAGGCCCAACCAAAGAATACACATGGCAGTGATCACATGTGTATTGGCAAGACCTTGGGCTTTGCAGGCAAACAGGATGCATCAAACAGGATTAGAGGATTTGAGCTGTCTGTCTCTGCAAGCCAAGGGGTCTCCCTCACTGTATTTTCACCTCCTGTGCAAAGAGGAGGAGTACAAATTGCATGACACTGGGGTGAGAAGGGCTCTCTGACCATAAACAGACTGTCACTCTCCCATTTAATTTCCCTTCCAAGCCCCCAGACAGGGTATTCTGCACTGCTCCTCTATGCTGCAGCATGGGGTAAAAAGGGAAACATAGATCTGTAGATGGTTTAGTTCTGTCAGACCTTCCTCCCCAGAGGAACTGCTGTCCTCCTGTCTGTCCCTGCGCCCCATGTGAACATGAGCTCCTTTGCAGCACTATCTTTACCTGGTGTGCTTTTTAAGAATCAAGAAGCACAAACCAGCTGTTAGCAGCTGTCCTACTACCACAACAATAACACACTTCTGCATTTGAGCAGGAAAGGCCACCCCTGCCCTCCTAACAAGTCCAGGGAGCATCACAAGGACTCCTCAAAGGTCATTCCATTTCAAGCTACTACCTGCGCTGCTCAAGAGCAGGCTCTTTTGTTTCCAGAGAATGGTTTGGGTTGAAAAGGACCTTAAAGACCATTTAGTCCCAATCCCCCTGCTATGGGCCTAGAGCCTCCCTCAACCATGCACACTTCTGCTGCCCCAAAGCCTCCCCATGCACCACCCCCAGCTTGCTGTGCTTGCTCCCCGTGGTCAGTCAGGCAAGGGCTGAACAGACATCCAAGATGCCAACTGTTTTCCCTGAGAACCCCTCATCAACACATCTGCAATCACTCCACTGAACAAACACCAGGACAAGCAGAGCCCCTAAGTGTGGGTGATGCTTGGCTCCAGCTGGACCTGTGCTCAGTCCTACAGGCATCACTCGGTGGGAGATGACAGAGATCAGACCTCCTGTTCACCTAGTCCAAAGACTGGAAAAGGAATGGCATTTAGGAAGGAGCCACTCAGCCTCGGAGGCCTGCCCAGGAGCAGCACTTATCAAAGCAAAACTACAGACTGATTTCACGGTGAGCCCAGTGCCCTGGCGGCCCCTCCCGCCTTGATCCCAGAGTGACCATCTGGCTGCAGCCCTGCTCTGCAAACAAGCCCGACAGGCCTGTCCTCCACGACGGACCGGCCCGGCAGCAGGAAGCCGCACAGGGACTGCAGGAGGCACCTCCATGCTAATTAATCCCGCCCTGCCCAAGCGATGCTTCCAGCCTCCGGAAGGACATTTACAGACATCATCAAAGGAAGCATTCTGCAGGCCCCCGAAGGTTCAGTGACACTTTCAGTCTCTTTGAATTGGAAATCAGGACAAACGGGAACTTCCAGCAGAAGCTCAGTCAGGCTCTTCACCCTGCTAGCTCAATTTCAGCTCCTTAATAACTAAAAGCTTCCACAGCCCAACACAAAGATACAAGACAAGTGCAGGGACTCACTGCGAGAAAAAAAGATTTGAGGTTAAACATCTGCAGAAATGACCTTCAGGGAATGGAAATAATTCCACAGATATAATAACAGTGGCCAAAAGCTGGGCTTGTATTCAGGGTGGGAGAGGAAACAGGCCCAAAGAGGCCTCAGCCAGAGACGTGTATGAGACAGGGTAAATCCTGATGTGGTGGCTGTGGTTCACACTGATGTTGTGAGACAGCAAGCGCACCGAAGGAAGGAGGCTTGATCTGCTGTGACACTTTGCTCCATCTGGACACAAACAGCAGGAAGAGCCCACGAGGCAGAGCTGCAAAACAGCAGCTCCTGGCGACAGAGAGAAAGGGAGAGAGGTGAAAAAAGTGCAGAGGTGGACAAAGGGTTTACCTGGCTACTGCTGGTAACAAAATGCAAAGGACACAACACCAGCTTATCAAGAAGCTTGTGAATGAGGTGTTTGGGCCCCACAGGGAGCTCCTTGCAAGTCCCCATGAGTGAGAAGTCACTCCCCCCTTTCTAGGCTGGCCAGAAGAGCAACAGCCTCCTCTGCAATGTCCAGGGACTTCACACTGGTTAAGACAACTGTGAGGATCTGTAAAGAGCCCCAAGGGCTGCTGGGGGGACAGCGTGATGTTTGCACATACACCACAACCGAGGGAGAAGGCCATGATGCCTGTGAAGGCTCTGCATGCACCATGAGGAATGCAGGACCAGGCCTTCCTTTTCTGGCCCTCAGCTGAGGGACACCAAGTCAGTCCTGCTTTTTCTAACAGCAAGTGAGGCTCCTGCCAAGAAAGCGCTGCTGCTGTGGAATGTGCTGGGCCAGCAGTACAGCTCATTCCTGGAAAAGCATCAACTCAGCGGGAGAGCAAGGAGAGGAGAAGAGGGGGAAATTGGGAAGAGGAGGAGGGTGGGAAACAAAGTCTGAAAGCCTGGACTTCCACACCTGGGGAAGCACAGAGCAGTCTGCTCACCAGCACCCCCTCGTCACGGGCTGCCAGCACAGCAGCCCTGCCCAGCACCAGCCCTGTGCTCTAGGAGCACCTTTCTGCCCGCCAGATACCTCCAGAGCAGGTCTGGGACCACACAGACCAAGGTCGATGTCTGTGGGGAAGAGGAGCAAGGTTCATTTACCCCCATCATGTTAATAATTAATTTAATTTAATGACAGATCTCCACAAGGAGATGACAAAGCAGCCTCCACATGGGTCTTGTCCTCAAGACACTGACCAGCTCACATTACTCTCTCCTTACACAAATGATTTTGCAAGAGTCTCCCCAGGAAACCGGCTTAACCTCCTACCCAATGGGAAGGGGTCTTGAAGCATGACAGGCTGTAGATGACTGCACCTACTCTGCACATCCAGCTGGGCTGCCATCAGCAACAGCTTTGCTAACTGGGTCTGTAAGACATACAGAGAACCCTCATAAAACCAACAGGCAGTTAATAAAGCTCACAACTAAGTTTCACCACAAAAAATTTGCCAAAGACAATGAAAAGGACTCATGCAAAGAAGAGCCTTTCAGTGTTATAACAGCTGCATGGTGGCAAAAACAGAACTCTGTCCCTGATCCCAAGCTATTGCAGTACTCTGAAAAAATGGGTAAACAGTGATACTACATCCTTCTGGTCCTAAAATGCAGGAGGCAGAAGAGAGCATGAGGGGTCTGAACACTCATAAGAAGCATTTCTGACCATTGCTAGGCCAGGGACACACATTCTTTTCCTTCCTCATCTGCCTTTGATGGTGTCATGCAGGGGATGGTACAAAAAATTCCCTGTATAAAAAAACAGCAAATAGAGCACACTTTAGTAGCCTTTTATATACTTCATCAATTTCACTAACACCAGTCTTATTCACGAAACTCCATTCAAGACACAGGGCCAAACCCTTGAATACAATGAGTAACGTACCAAGCATCCTTTACCAGGCCAGCCAGGCTTGCCCTCTGGCCAGCAACTCAGCAAGCATGCAAATACTGCTCAGCTGCTGGAAGAAAGAGACAAGAAAGGTGCTCCAGTCCTAACCAAACCAAGCATGTGCTGGCACACAACTTACTCAACTAGAGGTCCAGAAAGCAGATGAAAGCCATACAGTAGGACCCAATACATTACCATAAATTAAAAATCTTCATAGTTCCCATGTACAGAATTCAGTTCAGGTCCTACCAGGACTCACCTCTACACCAGGAACCATCTTCCTTTTCAACAAAAGGGTAAGTTTCCCCTCAGCTTAGCAGAGGACAATGTTTTGGATCACTGTAGCACCAGGTCCAACTGCTGCTTTTCATTGACACTGTGAATTCACAGACCTGACTCAGTCACATACCATACAAAACCTTCCAAGTGCTGTCTCTGACAACTGCACCAAAGGCTGGGTAATGGCCAGTGACCTCCAGAAATCACCATCCCATGACATGAAATGTTCCTCCTATGGAGGCTCTCAAAGCCACAACTGCCAACTCCTAGGTCCTTCAAGGATGGAGGAGTGCAGTGGAAGGCCGCACAACCTGTCTACAAGTCAGTAAATATCCCATGAGCTCAGTAACTGTGTTGAATTGGTCATTCTACACATTAACTATTCCCAAAGGCAGCCCAGAAATACTCCACACATGTTATTGCTGCAATAGGGCCATTTCCTGTGTCTGTGGATCACACTTATACTTGCTGGTAAGTCAAGTTACAAGATCACCCTGATTTTGAGCTTCCTAATTATCTACAATACTGACATCAAGTTCCCTTGAAGCATCTCTCCTGTAAGTTGGATGTAGATCACAAACACTTAGTGCCAGCATCACGTGTTGACCAACCAGGAGCTCACCTGGACCCTACAGTCAACATGGCCAGACACAGTCCCCACCTCAAATCTACAAACCCTTCTGAATGAGACAGCTGAGTGAAACCCAGCTCCAACATCATGCACACTGGCAGAGACGTTACACACCTCTGTGTTAATTTGGAACTGCCCCAAGGAAACCCAGAGCTTACCCTAAACTGATGCAGATGTTGACATCCTCAAAGTCCCCTGACACTTCCAAGATGCCTAGACAAGGAATAGTCTTAAAGAGTTTTCCCAAGTCTAAACTTTTGGCCCCAGCTGAAACAACACATTTTTAAACTAGAAGAAAAATCCACCTCACATGACCCCCTTCAGGACCTAAAGGTACATTTACCAGCCCTAGGTCTAAGGCAGGTTTGCCATAAGGGACTCAGCTCCACAGCCAGAACCATGAAAATCCACCCTTCTCAGAGCCACAAAAACCAGTAAGAAAACTCAAACAAACACAGTGCAATAGCAAGACTTCATGCATTGAGGCCCTATATGGACTTCCAGTATGGCCCAGCCCCAGCTGGGCCCACAGGCAAGTCTCTGTGTGAATGGCACTAACATACTGGTTGAGCTAGGCAGGGCTGAATGAACTGGGACAGCTGGTTAGTTGTATGCAAACACAAGTATGGAGTATGCATATCCATCACAGCTTCTGGAAAAAGCTTCTGTTTGAGAAGCTGCTGCATCCTGGGGCCAACCAGGCAACAGCCATGGGCACTGCAGCAACTTTCTCCCTGCCCTGATGGCATCGGGCCACCAAACCAAGGTTGTCACCTGCTGCTGACACTGCTCTGGCTGTCAATAACAGCAGCACAGCACAATGCAGCGTATAGGGGACAACCTATCTGCTTGCAGATCATGAGACACAAAAAGACCATGACTAGGTGGTCAGAGTGATGCTGACGGAAAGAGCTGAAGCCCAGGCGTGGGCAGGTTACTGTGCTAACACCAACTTCCCTGCTATAATAATCCGTGCAGAGCCAAAGCTCCTGAAACACAGACCCCTCTGGCAGACTCTCGGTGTCCCCAGAACCAGCCTGTAGCCACCAGAAAACAAGGAAAAGTCTACAAACTCGGTTACCCAGACCCAGAATTCCCAGCCTATCACAGAGACAGCTGCCAGCGATCAGAGGGGCCACGTAGCAAATAAATTCCTCTCCAAACCCTGGGGGCAGGTCAAAAACCAGCAGAGGAAAGACCCTCCCACACAGCAGCCAGTGACAGATCTCCCAGAAACAGAACTTTGCTCCAAGTCATGTGAAGAAGCCTTTCCCACTTCAGGTTCTGTCTTCAGCCAGGACCAGAAGCAACTCAGTCACTGCTCACACTGCATCCTCTTTTCCTCCAGCTCTAACATCATAACAAATTTCAGCCAACAAGACACAAGGACAGATACCCCAGTGAGGAATAATCACCACAAAGGTTTTAGTGGAGTAGGGTACCCAAATGCTGCTTCTGGTGCCTTCCATAGCGAGCTGTGACTGGAAAAACAACACTCTGGCATGTTGCCTTCAATAAATAACTGATACAACAACCACAACAGTCCCAACCCTCCGCTGTGATACAGAATTACACAGCACAGGAAGGTCAGCACCAGGCATCTCTGCCTGCCAAAGCCTCAAGAGAGTTCCAGCCCATTCCTGGATGGGTTTAATATTAGTGCTACAGTAGTAACAACACAGCAATGGAAACAAGTGAAACCAAGAGCTTTGGGGCTCAGGGAAACACTAATGCTTCAGCTCTGCAAGTTAATGCAATCCTCGGAGACAGTGATATTCACAGCTCAAAAGCTCACACTCTCTCCTAAGGCCACCATGGCATTACACAGATAAGCACATGGACAAAGCAGACAAAGTCACAGAGATTAGACTAATTCCCCTATTTGTACCTTATTGAAACGCCTTCCAAAAAGCCTTTACAAAAGGATTTGGTCCAAAAATTTCCAACGGCAGCAACCAGCAGGATTAAGTTTTGCTTAACTTGCCAGCTGCTGCCTAACAAGCCAGCACCAGCGGGACAAACAGTAACATAGCCACGTGGTGCCACATCCCCCTTCTGGAAAACAACCATCCATCCAGCACAGGTCAGAAGGGCAGGTTCTGAATAACAAACAAGGGATGGAGAGAGGAGGAAATCAATAGGAAACACCAAAAACACACAGCCCTGACTGCTGCCTCGTCAGATGTGCAGCAAAGCTGGTGCAACATGAAGGCAATTTCCTGCGGACTCAGACTCTGTTGTGTTCTGCAAGCCCAGCTCCTCTTCATGGGCTTTTACACAGATCAAATATCTTAAATCACAACATTGTTCTATCTATTTGGATGCAGTCAAGGGTGGAGGAGTAGCAATTCATAACAGCAGGTACCCTCAGCTCAGAACTGGCAACTGCCATGCAGACATGGAAGAGGCTTCCCACCCATTTAGGTACACTGAGCTCAAAAAGGACTCCAGGAATTTCAACTATGCTCCCTACACCTCTATATACATAGCTTTCAAGTCTAGATCAAGGGCCTCATGCCCACCCTGACAGAGGATCGAAACCTAACCCATCTGTGCAGCTGAAAAGCTGCAGGGGAAACCAGATTTTCTTTGCTTATATTCACAGACCCTTCTTTCCTGAGCATCCCCATGTGCATTGTGATCGGTGGCTGCCTCCACCTTCAAGAGTTCAGGCCTGCTGGGAGACCAGGTGGGGAAATCACAGGAGAAAGAGGCCAGGAGCATGATGGAGAAGAGGGACTTACTGAAAGCTCAGTCCTCCAAGCACAATGACCTTGGGCTCCACCATCTGCCTCCACCCCTGCATGCCAGCACCTTCCTTCTCAGAGTCCATTTTAAAAAGCTGCCTCCCCAGCAATATCCTGCTCTCACTGCAGCCATGTAGGAAGGAGCATCACTGCTTACACTACCACCCAAAAGACCCAGTACCCACCCTGTGGGTGAGCCAGTGTCTGGGATTTGGGAATGGCCAAGTTCTAGATCAAATTCTAGTGTTCCCTTTAGAAAAAAAGATGTATTTCAGCAGGAACCAGAAAACTGAGCAGTGGAGCCACCACTACCATCCCATAACACAAAACACTCAGGTCATGACCCAAATTATGGTGGTTTATGAGCCATTTTTTATGCCATTTTGCCTTGACCTCCAAGACTGAACCATGCTGGAGCACAGCTGTACCACAGCCAGAGCACACTGATTTACTTTGCAGCAATTTCTGAGACATCGAGGTAGGTTTTTTGCTCTGTGTTGGAATTTGGAGGACCAGAGTCCTCCAGATGATTTCAAACTGCACCAAAACAGCTGCATTCTTATGGCTGAGTAAAGGTTTCTTGACCTTTCTTTCTTTTTTTTCAGAAATGACAAGAGAGGCTTAAAATTAAGAAACATTCCCATCAAACACATAACTGAAAACAATGCCTCTCCAAGAAAAATGCTGGCTTCAACATAACGCCATATTTTGGAAGAGAATACATTCAGTCAAAAAAAATTCTGACCAGCTCTGGCTGCAGACTAGTTCAATAGCTGTTGTAAAGCTTCATTGTTTGCATAGTACAGACAAGGCCTTAGGGAAATTGGTCTGCAGCCTGATTTGGCTAACTTGGCTTTCTGAACGCCACCCCTGGGCAAAGAAACCAGGCTGTGTCTGCCATCCAATGTGGCCTTCAGAGCACAGCTCCAACCACAACTGAGAAAGCCGGACACCTACAGAGTCAGTAATAGCTGGGTCTGAACAGCAGGACACACACGGCCAGGCGCAGACAATACAATCCAGGGAAGCAGGGAATACTGTCAACTAACCATCTCCATCTTCACCTCAGCCCTGGCACTGCTGTGGCCCCCACCACCACCGCCACAACACTTGGAAACAGCCTCCAGCAGCAGCTCCAGCCAGAATCAGCTCCAGTGTCCATGGGCCACCCCCAGCACGGGCAGCATTACAGGAACTCCCCACCACAAATGCAGACGGTGGTTAGCAGCTCTCTGCCAAATCCTCAGCAGCTCAGCAGACAGAGGAACAGGCTGCAGTAACCTACATGCAAAATGTCTGAAATAACTGCTGGTGGGCCCTCGCTAACCAGGGCAGCTCACCTCACAGCAGGCACAGAAACACATCCTCTGCAGCACAACAGATGGGGTGGCACGGCCTCTCATGTGCAAAGTGCTGCCCTCCACACAGAAAGGACAGAGACTGACCAGAAACTGGAAAAAAGTGATGGCCACCTTCCAGTAGAGCCAATGCTGTCACTTAAACCACCACAAAGGACATAAACATGCACGGGAGTTTTGTAGGCCCTTTCACTCACAGACTTCTTGCCAACCTCTCCCAGCATGAAATTTATGCTGACATGGAAGCAAGTCTCCACCAGGGGCATGGGACAGGCAAAGGTCTTCTGCAGACAGCAAAAGTTTCTAATTAAAAATAAATTTTAAAAAGTTCCCAAAATCAAAATAAAACAACTCCCCCAACTCATGCTACAAAGAGCTGGCAGGAAAGGCAGGGGCACCACGCCAGTGCTCACCACTGCTTAGAAACTGACGCTGCTTATTAAGTTTAGGATCCCTTCCCCAGCTCCCAGCATTTCCAGCCAGAAGGACAGTCACCGCTGGCATCAATTTCAAAAAGACCCTGCAATAAAAACAAATCACTCGGCCTTTCAGAGAGCATCAACGTGTTTCCTCATGCACATGTGCAGAGATGAGGCCGCCAAATACCAATGGCATCTGACTCCCTACACTGGGAATTCCAGCAGCGCCCGCTTTGTTCTGCCTCCAGAGTGCTGTCCTAATCACTGCCTCGCATCCAGCTTTGGAGAGCAGGTGATAATTAAGCAGGTCTGGATAAGATACTGGGCCAGTGATTAGCTGGATACCAATTTTCACTTCACAGCTGAGACCAAGGAATCACTCACCACAGCTCTGAAACTAAAATTGGAAGGGAGACCTGCAAGAGGGAGAAACCAGCAGCAGCAAGAGGAGCAGCACCATCCCACCACTGTACCTCGGACCACAGGTGTCCTCCCAGCAATGCAGAACCAGTAGGATGGGGAGGGAGGAGTGGTCCCCTTGCAGGAGAATGGGGCCTTTCTGCTCTCCAGCCTAGAAGAGGGGAGGTGGCCGAGTGAAGTGAAGGTAAGCGAAATAATCACCAAAGTGATTTCTTCACAGGCAAAAGAAATTCAAACTTTCAGGCACTCCATGATTTATGGAAAGACAAGGCAGAACTTCAGGCCGGGCACTAAGGATTTACCTGGACACACAAACTGCACTCATTAAACTGCTTTGAAAAGTTTAGCTTAAACTTTAGCATGCCCCTGTGGGAACATATTTTGATCAATAGGAATTGAGCAGTATCAATTAGAAACAAAAAATGAACCAAAAGAAACCACATTTCAACTGATATAAGAATATTCTCAGATGAAAAGACAAATCTGTAGTTCAGCTGAGGCAAACATGCACAATACCTGGCTGGTTATCACTGCTGAGACGGGTCACAACACCTATACACGCTGACAACTTCAGGCAAAGAGCTCATCTTTAATGCCACACAGTGTCTTTTATAGTTTCTTAGCTGTTTACATAGTTTTAAAGCACAACAAGCTTAATTCAACCAATCACCACACACCACTGGGTGAACACACGATAATCACACAGCATGTTTTTCTACCTCTAATTCAGCTATGCCTCTTTCTCACGGTCCTTCTCTAGCAGAAGTAACAGGCCTGAGCCATGATTTTACACAATTTGAGAAAACAAGGCCTTCATTTGATAAGGTTTTACCTGTATGCAACAGCTGGTGAGAAGTCCGTGCTGCCCAAGTACATTTCTCATGATGGACTTGGGTAGGAGACAACACTTTACACATGACTGAAGCCCATGTCCCAGCAAACTACAGACCATCAGCATGGTTGTTCCCTTCCCAACTGCACAGGTGCCCAGAAGAATTTACAGTCCCGTTCTTGCAGCACCTCTATGGAACTGAGAGCTCTGTCATGCTAAGATTCACATAAATGTTTGCCCAAGAAGCTCCCAGCGTCAAGTAGACAAGACAAGACACAGTTGGAAATTCCATTTTATGGATTAGGAACAAAAAACCAGAAATTAAAAAGTCTGCTCAAAATGCTATGAAAAACCTGGGGGTGGTGTGATGGAGAACATGGATCTCACAAGTGGTCAAAGCACTGCACTGATCTAAGGTGCTCTCCTGCTGACCAGCACACACCTCTTACCTGTGAAACACTGAATGAAAAGATCCAAGCTGCAGGAAAAAACCTTCCTTCTCTAATGAGCACAATGTTAGCAGGCCAAGGGTAGTTCCACACTTCAGGGTGAGACACATCCATACCAAGTGTCTCCAGTCCAAGAAGAGTCTATCACATCTGTGCACTGCCACACTCACACCACCCATCAGCTGATCTCCCCGTGCCTCCACTTCTGGGATTAGCAACACACAAAGCCAACAAGGCCACAGATACCTGCACCCTGTTATGTACAGCTGTAGCCCAATGCACCAGGAACAAAACCCTGCAGCCTTCCTGCTGCTCACAACTCCTCTCCCCAGGACCAGGTGCATGAATTCTTCTCATTTCTCCTCCTTCCCACCCAGAAGTGACACCACTCTGGGGTCTTCTTAATTTGGAGCTGAGCACTAACTCCTGCCATAGCCCGACAACTCCACAGCCACCCAGGGGAGCTTCAGTTCACATTTCCAAGGAGATGTAAACACTGAAGCTGCTCCATCACTACTCTGATTCTCAGAGCAAACAAATATTAACAAGATAAACAAAAGAATGAAAAATCCCACACACCAAGATTTAGGCTGTAATACTGCCCTGGGGATGGGGTGAGCTGAAGGGAATACCAGACTGGAGATCCACAGCCTGGAAAAAAGGAGGAAGAGGGAGAAACAGATTCAGGCTGGGCAACAGAGGTGAGAGGAAACATTGGACATCCTGCTCCAGCTGGCCCTGGAAGGTGAGATGCCTCTGTCCCTAATAATAGATGAGAGGAAAAGTTTGGTTTATGCCATAGGGATCCTGCAGAAGGTCCAAAGCAGAACCATGGGACCCACAGGCCTTGTCCTCACTGATCAGCTGCCCTAAGGCCATCAACTACATCTCTCGTTGAGGGGCTTTAACCTGGGTCCTACTCCTGGACACTGCCCATCTGACAGACACCAGTCCAGCACAAGCCAGGCAGAAGGCATCCTGAGGGAATTCCCAGATGGAAGGGGCTGAGAGGAATACATACGTGAGAGAGAAATGCTCTTCCCTGTCACACAGCTTCTGAATGCCACCATTGTTAATCTCCTTCTAGTTTTTACTAACTGCCCATGCATTTACAGCCAAGCAGCCAAGGCACCTCCTGCCCTTCTGTCTCCAATTCTCCCTGCAAGCCAATGGCTCGCTTTCTCATGGACATCAATTACCAGGGATTATGGAAGTTTTCAGCTGGACTTGATGATCTTAAAGGTCTTTTCAAACCAAAATAATTCTATGATTCCACTTTGTGTGCTGCCTGGGGGTTCAGGGCTGCCCAGAGACAAGGCTGCAGCTGGACTGCTCTGGTTGTTCCCACCATGTTCCAGCCAACCACCAGCATGTTCTTCAGCTCTCTGGAAAGGAACAGAGACAGCTTTCCTGATAAAGCATCCATGGTGACACCACAAGAGGCTTGCTCTCTCTGTCACACCCCAGGCCTCACACGTGCTGCTCCAACTGCACAACTCATTGCCCAGGACTCCTCCAAGGAACGGGCTGCTCACACACAGCCCCCGATCAATCCCCTCTCAGCTGCACCTTCCCTTCCAGAGAGGTTTATGCTTCCCAAACAAATTAGCTGAACTGGTCACAACAAAAATCTCATCCCATGCATTTCTGACACAACTGAACTTATGGTGTCTTCCTGAGGGATTTTCCCCTCTCCCTGCTATCACCCACACCAACTCCCTATGCTGCTTTATCCATGAGTTTTGTTAATCTATCATCAACCTCCTCTTGTAGAACCTTAAAGAGATAGAGGAGGATGAAAAGGCACAGCACAAAACTTCACTGCCACCAGACCACTCTTCCCAATGTGAGATGCTGCTATTTATTACCAAACTTTGTTTATAGTTACACACTCTCCCACCCACACAGCAATGTTTCATTCAAGACAAGTTTGAATTCACTTCAAGAACAACATTTCAAAGGATCCCAAAGCATTTGTTTACAAACAGCATGCATTGAGAATTAACTTCTCCTACCAATGAACATGGTCCCCTCTGAGACAGGGAGAGGCAGCTGTTTCATAGCACCCAATGCTACTCAACAGCTGAGGGACAGGAAACGATCCACAGACAACTGATATTGCTGAGGAAATTTATGGAAAATGAGGGCTGGAGACTCCTATTTGCCAAGACAGAACGGACTGAAGCTCTCCACTAGGTCAGGAGGAATTTAGGGAGGCAAAGCATCCCAGACTGTGGTCAAAGGAGCCACTCCAAATTTCAAGCCTCATCTGAAAGCTGGCACCTCCCAAACTAATGGGAACCTGGGCACTAGGATAATTTGGCTGAGGACGGGAGAGCACCCCCTGCTGAGGCGGCCACACAGATCTCATCCAAGCCCCAAACAGGCCCAGCCCTGTTCAACATGGAGCACAAGCCAAAATCACAGCCTAGAGAGGTATTTGGTGCAGTGAGAAGACACTGGAAAGACTATGACACTGAAAACACTTTGCAGTCCCAGCTCCATACACAAGACCTACTGTAAACACTAAATCCTCAGAGAGGGAAGGATCACGCAACTCCTTCAAATATCAAAGTCCTAGGAATGGTAAAGGGTCACATGTTGTGGAAACCAAGAGGGTGCCAAGATGTTAACAGAGGTCTCCAAAAAGGCTAACGGAGAGTCAGATGGCGGAAATCTGGACAAAACAGAGTGAGGACAAAGGGTCTTACAGGGAGCTGGCTTCACATGGTACTTGCTCGCCAGAACAGCAACCAATTTTATGCAGGTAGGAGACAGCAGGGGCTACCCAGAAGATCAGCAAGTACAACATCCAAACAAAGAACAGAACACACCTCCTCACCTCCAAAGAGCCACCCGTGATGGGAGGAACCAAAGGGCATCATAAAAGTGATGGAAACACCAGTGTTGGAAGAGAGCTGCCCTGCAGCAGATGGGATAGCAGGGAGGGCTGCACCCCTCTTCCACAGAGATCCACCCCAAAGATCAAGCACGGGACATCTCACTTTGAGGACGGGACATGTACATGGGTACAGTGGGTCTTGCACACACCCCTTGCTCAGAGATGGGCAGCACGTGGAGAGCTCTCACTCCTTCTCCATGGATGCAGAGGAGGAGAAAGCTGGTCCTCTCTACCCATTCTTCCCAAAAATGAGATGCGGAGGACAAAGCTGCCAAAATGGATGTCCCTCCCCAAAATGGACGGTAGGAGAACAAAACTGTCCCCAAATGCATTTCTTGGAAAGGGCTGATGGAAGTGGGACTACCTCCACACCCTTTTGGAGGAGAGATGAAGGGGCACTCTCCCCAGGCAGGCACAGTGGGAGATGCCCAGGCCCTTTCAGTGGGGAATGACAGTCCTGAGTAGGACACAACCTGGGGAGGCCACCCTAGACACCCCAGTGTGGGCTACATGGGAGATACCACCTCAGGCAAGGTGTTGGCCAAACATCCTGAGCACGGGGAGAGGGTAAGATTCAGATGGGGATGATGGTCTGTCTCCTCCAAGGTACCTCTGGCATCTAAAGAAGGAGGGTATCATCAGCTCACTCATTGAGGAGTTAGCACGGGGCAACTTCCCCAGCGCTGATAGGGGATCTGAGGATGTGGGGCTGTCCCCGGAGGCATCACCCAGGGAACAACGAACCCCAGAGAATGTGCACGGGGAGGGTATCACCACCAGCCTCCCCCAGGTGAGGTTCTGCGGGTGCACGGAAGGTGTGTTCCCCCAGACAGAACCCAAGGGGGTCACCACCCCCATCCTCCCCAAGGCAAGGCAATGGGTATGGAGGATGGATGCGGGTCCCCCTCCCCTCGCCGGGCACGAGTGGGGCACCTCCCCACCCCGGGGGTCCCGGCCCCGCCGCCCGGGCAGTCAGCCCCGGCCCCAGCCCCGTGCGGGGCGGGTGTTCCCCAGCCACCTCCCACTGCTCCCCGGGTAGGCCCACGGGGCCCGGGCTCCACGCGTGGCCCCGGGGGACCGGGCCCGGGCCCGCGCTCACCCAAAGTCGTCGTCCATGGACTTGAAGTAGAACTTGTAGTTGGGGCGGTTGAGGAGCCCCTTGAAGTCGCCGAGGGTGACGCGCTCGGCCGGGATCGGCAGCTTCACCAGGTACGGCGTCTCCTGCTCGTCCAGGTGGTAAATGATCTTCGTCTCGGCCGCCGCCATGGCGCCCCTGCCCGGCCGCCAGGCCCCC
>VXBT01004311.1:251360-273248 GCA_013400235.1 Oriolus oriolus | reverse complement strand
CTGACCCCCCTGCACAGCCATCCACCCCTGCTGCTGCTGTGCCCCATGTGGGTGCATGGCCCCTGGGACTGCACACCTCCGGTCCCATCGCCCGTGGGTGCATTGGGATTTATACTTTACATCCACGTCCTCCTATCCACAGCCTGGTACTCCCCGTGCACCCACATTCCCAGTGCCAGCTGGGAATATACTTCTCACAGGCTTCCCACTCCCATTCAGCTTTCACACCCCCCTTACACCCACTGGAACTGCTTCTGTCCACACCCTAGGCATCCCCTTCCATCTCTGCAGCCCTGGTCCTTTATCACACTCACTTCCCAGCCTTCCTCATGTGGCTACATGCCCCTTGAGTACAGCTTACAAAACATGAGGCATATCCGTCTCTACCCTGTCCTCCCATGTACAGACCCCTTTGAACTCTCCATACTGTGTCTCTGATGGCTACCACACACAGGGACAACCACCCACCCCAGCTCCTCTCCAGCTGTGGCTTCCCTCCAGAGCCCTTGTCACCATCCAACAACTATCCCCAGTACTCAGACGTTTTCCTCACCAAGCAGACTCTCTCCTCTGCTCCTCATTAGCATCTCCTGTTCCACATACCATGGCCTCTTCAACTGTGCACCCTTTGGCTGTGTGGTTTCTTCCCACCCTTTATCTCCCCAGATGCCAGCACACTCTTACCTACACTCATCAGCACTGTGACCCCAGCCCCTAGGACTTGCCTCTGTTCCACAGCAGTCTCAGGCTGTCTGGTTTCCCCTCTGCACACCTTGCCAGCACCCAACGGGCACCAAGGGACCATCTCCATCAGCAGTTTCCTGGAGTTGTGGCTGAGAGCAAAGCTGGGGTGGATGGAGCTTTGGGAACACCCACCAACAGGAAGGGCAAGAACCGCCTCGCACCATCCTGGATTGGAAGGAACAAATGCAGAGGAAGCACCACACCATGAGCCTGCACAGGGCATGAGACTAGATCAGCCCTCAGCGCTAGACTCCCCTGCCTTAGGAAAAGGAGCCAGAGAGATCCTGTAGAGAACAGAGCCAAGCTCCTCAGGCAGGCAGGCAGGCTGAGCTAAATAAACCTCCTCATGCATTAAAGAGTCCTGCAGGCGTTGCTAGCAATTACCTGGGCAGCACTACTAGACTGGGTGAAGAACCTGACATTAAATTGAAAAAAAAAAAGAAAAAAAAATCAAGGGAAGTCCTCAGGTAAGCAGAAGTTGTAAGAGGTGTGAGACTCTTCCATGTTTCTACATCAGCTCTTGGAAGATTCTCATTTCCTCATGCTCGGAGCTCTGTGGTAAAAGCTGGTATACCTGGAATGAAGAATCCAGGTCAGGAATGGAAAAGTTTAGTTTAAGTTGCTTCTTCCTGTGTCAACCCTGACAGAGCTAATCTTAGTCTTTTTGCAACACCTCCCTGCCCCAAAAGCAGGCATATGTGTAAGAATCCTCATCTGCCCCTGGCAGAGCCACTGTCTCACCCACCTCCCAAGCACAGCCGTGGATGCACCTTGGAGCCTGTATTGTACACATTTGACACCTTTGTTACCAAAAGGGCAATTTTCGGTAGTGCTGAGCTCCCAAGGGAGCACATGCAGCCCAGGGGAGGGGTGCCACACCCCCCAGGGTGGTAGTAGATGAAATCTCATGCTACAGCTGCCTTTTCTTTTAAAACAAGCCAAGTGACTGAATAGACTCAGTGACAGATTGGTTTCACTGCTCACAGAGGCCTTGTGCTGTATAACTCACTGAATGGAAGTTAAGAACACAGTGCCAAAGAAATTAGCAGGAGGGAATTGTGCTGAGCACTCCAGGGTCCGCAAGGAAGAGTTTCTGAACTGCCTGTTGGCTTATTTTTGCAATTATTGCAACTTCAAAATTGCAGCATTGATAACATCGCTTGTCCTAACAGAGTAAACAGGCTTCAGATGTTTTAGTGCATCTCGGAACAGCCCTAAGCAGAGGTGGATGCACTTGAGTTCATCACTTACACCTTTATGCAACACCAAACTATTATCTTCTTTTAAAAGGCTTACTATTGTTAACTGAAGTTACGGGTTTGATACAGGAACACCAGATGACATCCATCCATCCCTGTGAGATGGGAAGTCAGACTAGTTATTTTAGCCATAGGAAATTAAAGTACTTACTGCTTACATTGCTCAGAGACGGATAGCAATGATTCCACATTCCAGATTGCTCTCAAAGGCATTTCTAGTCTTCCACCCAAACAAAAATCTTGACTGAGGCAACAAGCAAGCATCAAGCCCACTCTACACTTCAGCAATGGAATAAATGTTCCTTTAAAATGTACAACATGTATCAGCCCATAAGGATGCTGCACCATGCCAGAACTCCACCTTGCAGAGTATCAAGTGTCCCAATTTGTTTTCTTTTTGCTACTCTATTCTTGGCATCTGTAAAACTACCCCACCACACACACCACCAAGGCCTGAAGGACGTGGCCATAGAGCAACATTCTCCCCTCGGATTTTAACTCCTGGGTAAAAAAGCAGTTCATACCACGGAGTTAGAGTGAAGGAGGAAGGAATGTGGAATAAACAAAAGTGGAATTGTTACTTGGCAGAAATAATCAAGAACTTCTGGCAAAACCAAGCTATTTACAGCACTGCATATTAAATCTATTCTTAAGCCATCTTTACCCTGTAAAAGGAAAAAAACACTTAAGATGTCCAAGGAGATTTTAAAACTACCAAGTCTTGCAGCTGGTTTGTAAATGGTTTTACTAAGAGCTCTGTAGCTGCCCTTCCCTGTCTTTGCCAGTTCTTACTTCCCAGCATCAGGAGGGCACAATGCAGGGCCTACCAGCCAACATTCCCACCAATTCCCATAATGACAAATGATAACAGATTTCTTTGGATTTAAGGTTCATCTTTGCAATGTAATTCTGTACAAAACCGAACCTCACCCACTTCAAGATTCCAAGTTCAGAAGGTTTAATGAATTCTTCTCTAGCTGCAAACAGAGGTCATGAGTTACCATTGAACACTTTCACCAAATCAATGCTGTGCTGATTTCCTACCTGCCTATTGTGTGCTTAAAATCTCCTGAGGAAAAAGTAGTGAATTATTTAACTTACACATGAAGCCCTGCTCAGGCATGTACAACTGGAGACATACAATCCAAGTCAAAAAAAGCAAACAAGCTGGTAACACCAGGATAGTTTTTATTTGCTCCCTGAATTAAATATTGGCAGATACGGAAAATTCAGATACCAACTATTTCCCCAACATTTACAAGACTGAGTTTGCAATGTCAGAAAACAAGGACATTTATGCACAATCCTGGCAACTGATAGTGTGAGTGCACAAGATGGCCCTGCCTGAACATCAGTTTTTTAGAGGCAGTATCCCTGGTTTCCAGCATCCAATGCTGTCCCCTCACTGACAATTGTGGCACCACGGAACGGCCAAGTAAATATCCTGAGTGGGCAGCTCCAGTGCATTTCCCCCTGCAAAGGATTTATTCCACGCTCCTCCTGAAGGGGCAGAGGCAAGGTCAGCACATCCAACAAATAACCCACCTACGAACACAAGCTGATGGTTGTGGTACTCTTTTCACTCTGTTCTTTGAGAGCAGGGGAGAACACAGCACAGTGACACTCCAAGTAAGCTGTTCTTAAAGGCCTTGCTGCTGCCACATTTTGTCTGTGCCAGAGGCACACTCACTCCCTGCTGCCTGCCGAGCTGCTCTGCGGCTGCAGAGCCTCACAGTGGGTTTGCAGAACTTTCCCTGCTGTCTGAGGGAAGTTTTCAAATAAATAAACGGCCATGAAGTAAGCAAGCTTATATAACTGAAATCATGTGGATACACAGACCATGTGCTGCTGAAGGAAATACCATTCGCTCCTTTTCACACTGGAGCAGAACTTAGGAACTTGCATTCTCCTCAAAGCAGCTGGTGCAGTCAATGCCCCCAGGGCAAAACACAAGTGTAGCCGGTGCAGCAGGAGGAGCCAGGCACCTCTGCTCCCTTTTTATAAAGAACATAAAGAAACAGACACTTCTCTAAAACATGTCTGCTGAGCTGGGGGCACACAAGAACGATCACATGCAGGATATGGTGATCCGTACAGCCATCCACCATCAGCCAACCCCGTGGGGGAGCTGAGCACACATCAGCCCCAGTTCAACAGCAGGGGAAACACATGGTTTTACCAACTCCACCGTGCAACCTTGTGTTAGATCCGAGCATGGCAGATGGCAAGAGATTTTCCCTTTTGGAAAGATCACAGAAGTGCCTTCTAGGCTGCAAAATGCCTTGGGCGTCCTCAAACAATTGCATCTTCTCCAGGCACAAGAACTTCTGAATTCCAGTCCTGCACTCCAGATCTTAATCCACATGCTCTTACTCACCAACCTTGCCAGTGTCTCTTCAGCAGGAGTTCCCTTAGCTCCAGAAGCAACAATGACTCCAAATACCTTAGCTGTATGACCATTCTTCCACAACCCTGATGGTTAGATCTACAAGGGCATCGTATGCATTTGCATCTACTCTCTCCCTTTGTATTAGTAACAAGGACCTCCCAAAAGATAGCTTATAGTACATCATATCCAGGCTCCAGAGGGATTTTAGGTATCACCACCTCTTGCTTTTCCCTTGTGGTTTTTACACTGGGTTGCAACATAAGGTGCAAGTGAGGGAGGGAGGGAAGTGGCAAAGTTGGGAACACACAACTGAATTAATGATGGGATTGTCAGTCACTTCGATGTCAGGCCCCACTTCTACACACCATGCACTGGCATTGATCTTGCCCTGCCCACTTGGCCCAGAAAGGCAGTGAGAGCCTCTTCTCATGCTGAGCCACCATGTCAGTCTTGGTCGCCGTCAGACGACTCCTCCTCTGCCTCCTCCAGCCACTGGATAAACTTCTGGAGCTGCAGAGAGAATGAAATGTAATTGGGTAACAACTGACACCTAAGAGATGCTGGAAATGCTCAGCAAATACACTGTATGAGTGAGCATCACTATCATACACAAGAGAGAAAGTGTTTCCAGGAGAAACAGAAATGGAGGCAGATTGAGGGAGAGAGAGACAATTAGGTGAGAAACAACTGGGGTGCCACAGACAAATGCAGACTGATTAAATTCCTGAAGGAGATTCCTCCAGACAGACAGTCCCTCCAACACTCAGCAAAAAGACAAAAGTTTGAGAGTTTTTCAGAGCTTGAGGGCAAAGAGACGACAGCTGCACCTTAGCTAAGACATGTTAGGAAAACTCTGCTGGGAAAAAACTAGAGGGACTCAGAAACTGCTATTAAAAAGGCAGCTCATTTTACTTTTTAACTGGGCTTGAACAAGCAGCTGAAAGCACTCCTGACCTATACTAATAGCTGACTTTGCAAAGGTTTTAAACAAAGTTGTTCTTCAGATGGCTTTTTTTCCTCTACTCCTCTTCCAGATCCAGGGAGGAGGACTGGGACAGGGCTCAGCCAAACTGTAGCACAAAGTTCTGCCTGATGGAGGGAAGTTTATATGCTCCTTGCAACAGAAGCCAAATGAAACCACTCAGTACAGCAAATGCTTAGAAATATATGTGAAGGGACTGCTGAGCCAGGAATGAAAGCTTCAAAGGAATTGCATGGGGCCAGCACACAGGGCATTGGCCTAAAGCCCAGTTCAAATGGGTGTTGGCTTAGACAAGCTGTGCTGCTACTCCAGAAAGTGCTGGCCTCGTGCTACAGAGAGCCCACTAAAAACAATCTTCATACTACCTCCATTCCTCATCCAAACAGGATGATTATAGCAGAACGCACAGAAATGCCTGCTCTGGAGAACAAATCTGTGTTGCTTACTGTTCAGTGCACTGGTGTGTTTCTTGGCCTACCATGTGATGGCAGCTGCTCCACAGAAGGTGACAGTGACACCGAATTTCACTTGAAGTTTCTTTCAGCAGCTGTTGTCTCTCTCTCAGCCCCCACCCCTGCCTCTCCAAACACCTTTGGGACTCACCCGCTGGTTTTTACGAAGCTGCTTTCCTTTGTCAGACGTGTCCCGCAAAGAGAACCAACTGAGAATTACATCTTCTTCCAGAATTTCCAGCTGGTAAAATGTCATCAACACCTGCATCAATTAGAAAAGAGCAACAGGCTCTCTAGAAACTCTTTTGGGACTAGCTCACGTCCAAGTACAAAGTTTGCACGTAATCTGTGTCTCTCAGCTCCATCTTCACCAGAAGGCACTCAGTCTGCTTCATTTTCCTTTTGCTGTTAAAAATAACTGTGCTTCTCCTACCAAGCCTTATGTTCCTGACAGATGCTGTGACACATAACAAGTCAAAGTTCAAGCCCCATCAGTTTCAGCGCTGAGGATGCTGGGTATGACTGAGAGCAGTGGGCAACAAGGGGTCACAGAGGACGTCAGTTCAAGACATAAGTTCTCTTTTTAAAGCAACCCAAACGCCATCCCCAAAGCAGATCCAGCAAGCAACTGACGCAGGCTCACATACAACAGTGACACGTGCAGAGGAGCATGAACCTATCCAGCTCTGCCTCAGGCTCCCTCCTCCTGCCAGCTCTCTCTCTGCAGTGCCTTATGGCAGGTGTCAAAGCAATTGGTCATTCGTCAGCTCAAGCCCCTGCCCGGTGAGCGAGGGGCAGACGCGGTCAGGCTTTCTCAGGGTGCCTTTGTGCTCAGGCAGAGCGGGCACTTCGCAGTCGCTCTCCTCGCAGCAGAGCACTAACAAAGCTGGCTGCCAACTCCGAATATAAAGTGTCACTTCAATTCCCAGCCTCTAGGGAAACCCAGGCCCCTAGAACAATGGACACATGCCAAACAATTGCTGTAATTCAAGGACATTTTGGCTCACCAAACTGAAGGCTTTTGGCTCCAGTCCTAAGTGCTTTGCCATCAGCCAGAAGCACTGGTAGCAGAAGTTAGGATTACTCTTTCTTGAGGAACCAAGAGTTAAGCAGGCTCTAGGAGAGCTCTTCCAAAACAGACAGGGGCTTCCTGAGTTGCTGCTAAAGGAGACTTGCAATCCAAGTCAAATGCTCTCCATGTGATAGGGCAGAGAGAATGCAGGGATAAAATATTTGTGAAGGATGTTGAGCAGGAATACATGAAAATTCTCAGAAGCAGGGAGACAGATAATAAGCCACATGACAGGTTCCCTTTTTTCCCAATTTCATAACTAGCTCAGCCTGAATAAAATCCCACTTTTATTCCCAGCTTTTCTGCTTTTCACTCCAAAGCAGGATAAGCCATTTAGCAGTTAGATCCCAGGGACCATTGAGAGATAAATGAAGTAAAGCTCTTCCTAGAGCAAGTCTCTGGCCTCTTCCAGCGTCACACAACAAGGGCATCTATGTTGGAAGCTGCAAAATAATAGCTCCCCACAGGCTGCAGGCTGGTAATTAATACTCACCCTCAGCTGTGCTCCCTCAGAGGCACAGGCAGACACAGAACTATTTTTTTTTTAAGAAATTGTTATAGATGGATTTTCTACATACCCTCTCCACCGAGACCCCAAAATTCTCTCCCCTAAAGCAGAGAAGTGATGATGTAAATAGGATGCATTCCACTGTGAATCTAGCAAAAACAGATTTGGGAGCAGATACTCACTTTAGCTATCGATGTGCAGAGACTGTCGTGTTCCAAGAAGAATTCCTCAATGGCACATAAGGCATTCAAGTGATCTGACGCTCGTTTTATGTAGTTCTTAAACAACGGGGTCCAGTTCTTCAACAGCTGCAGGGGGAAAACACAGAAGAGCTCCTGAGCTGAGATGGATGGGTGCACTCAGCCCTGTTTCTCAGCTGTTTTACCCCAAGAAAGTGACCCAGGGAAGCATTTTATGAAACCATTCGACTGACTGCTTCAGGTATTTGACCCTCTTTGTCCATGAAACAGATGTTTTTAAGTCTCACATGTGAGGACAGAACCTGGTTTTACTAAGCAGCTTTCAGAGTATCTATTAGCTTTCTTGTTTTCGCCTCTCTGGATGGCATACCAGATCGTCACAATAAATGTGTTAAATGGGGTCTGGTATTCAAACAAAATCTCTTCACTGCAGACTGGTAAGGAGAGATACCTACATGCTATTCACAGCCTCCCCCCACAGAGCAGCTGACATTTCAGTGGAATTTTCCTTCAAAGCAGAAGGATGAATAAGGAAACACAGAAGAAGATAATGCCAGGTTAATTACCACCTGCGTAGAAGTGAACAGTGAAAAACAACCACCCCTAAAACAGGAACACGTCAGAGCAGCCCCTAAGTGCAAGTCATGCATTTGCTGTGTGCCTAGAGGCTTGTTTGGATCCTGAAGCCTGCTGCAGGGAATGGGTGGGAAGGACGAAGGGCAAGAAGTTGTTACACTATTAGTTGTTCTCTCCTCCAAGGCTTATTTTTCTTGAAGTCTTAAGTTTAATGATTTTAGTGCTGCCTCTTCAAACAGTATTTCTGTCTGAGTCCCCCATAGCTCTTTCACTTGTTGTACATATCTGGGAAATATGCAGCAGGGAGCTCTGCAAAGCAGCACAGACTGACCTAAATCTGGTATAGGAGATAATACTTAGATCCCTGTCCATAAAAATTTTAAAAGGTAATCAGAACTTGGATAAAATACAAAAATTCTTCATTGGCCACATCATGACCTGACTCTCCTACAGAAACATTGTAGGAAATTAAATCAGAGTTCCACATATTTTTAAATGGAGTAATTCAACAGCAGACAATCCTGAAACTACATCCCTGGCACAGACACACTGGTTTGCTGCGCCTTCAGCAGTGTCTCCTTACAAAACACATCTGGTCTGTTTTGAAGGGAAACTGGCAATTCACAGAGGCTTGGGGTGTGATGAAGAAGCTTTGAGTCACCTACATTCGGGGTTAATCAGCATTATTCTGTCCAGGATAACTGTTAACAGGCAGTAGACCTGAGAGAGGGAGAGCTCCAGGACACACAGAGGAGCTACAACCCAGGCTATGGAGGTAGTCCAGGCTGGTGTGGACTACCAAAGGCAGCCTGAACTAGGAAACAGTGCTCATCTGCTCTGTAGTACTGCACTCCATCACCTCTTCAGACACATCTGCTATGCAGCCATGCTGGAATTTGCATACCTCAAGCAGAAACAAAGAAGGGGATTAGTACAAACAAACCCATCTGTACAGTGGTACATTGACTGGCTCAAGGAACAACAGCAACAGCACGGAATGATCCTGATCATCACGGTATCACAACAAAACAACTGAGGGTTCTGTGGCATATTTCCAGGAAGTATTTTAGTGTTTAGCAAAATGCTTAATGCTAATCACTCTCCCCTCCTCTACAACCATCTCTGCATTTTTATTATTCTTCGGAATCTTTACCTCAACTGCAGTAAAGCTACTGGAAAGTTCCTACCAGGCTAAGAAACACTTTGTAATACCTTTCTATTAAAGCCTTTAAATCATAAGCAGGCACAAATCTAACCAGAAGCTATTCAGTTTCTGAAAGCAGGTTATTTATAAAGAAAACACTCCCAACCCCAGGACTCAATCCAGTGTGCCTATTGCTGGAAAAGGGAAAGAAGAAAAAATATACCATGTCAGGTTGAGAACATGCACTGCACTGTAACTGGTGCTTATGGGGAAAGTAGGGCTCAGCCCCACAGAGCCCCCAGGAAAAACTTTCTCTAAGCTTGTATGACCAGAGAGGCTATTTTGGGAGTTTAATGAAAATCTAAACTGGAGAATTAGAAGCTTCCAATGTGGATTTGATAAAACACTGAAAAACACGAGAAGTTACCTGACAGAGCCCTATGGACAATATCACAACTTTCCAGGCTTTGACTCTACCTGGGTAACTCCTCAAAACAATCTACAGCCTGCAGAAAGCAATCAAAGTTCTCTGAAAGGTTGATTCATCTTTCATCAAATCTAGTCAATGATACCCTAACATCCTCGAGGATGTTTGTGATCCATCTCTCTTGATGGAAGGACAGTCTCAACACCAAGATAATTTTACACCTCCCACCAGCACAGAACACCATCAGGAAGTACATGCAAAACACAATGGACAAAACTGTAATTCCAGCCTGTTACACCACAACAGCATCTATGCTGATCACCATAAACGGCTTTAGTGACAGCAGAGATCCATTTGGTCCCCGAATAAGCAATCTCATGGTGTGTTCACATGCACACCATTCCAGAATCCCAGTTCTGGGAAAGGTCTGTAGTTCTAGGAGAGGTCTATTTCTTCACCATCTCTGCTTTACAACTTGTACAAGAGCTGAACGAGATGCCTGACATACATCAAACTGGATACCTCTATTTCTCAAGCCTCCATGTTTCATCTGAAAAAAACCCCATGGGCATATCCTTTACCAGATGCTTGTTTCCTAAAATTGCTGCAACACTTCAGAGCTTCATGCTCAGGGGCCAGCACTTCAGACCACATAGTGTGGTTTCAAGTCAAACCATACATCATAACTATGGCATTCCCACAATTTCCCCTCCTGAGCTGTCTGGGACTGCTCTACCATAGGTTTTACATAAGCAACCCATCTTATTTCAGCATGTCTTGGTCAGAGTTGAGCTACAAAGAGAGTGAGAAACATAAAACAGGTCTGTAAGGTTCACTGGGCTTCTGATACCCATCACTCTCAGAATGCAAGTACCCCCATCTCACACAGGGTAACACTTTTCCATATCTACTCCATCATGAGCAGCTCTCAGCCCAATAATTCTATTGCCTGAGGCAGTTTTAGCTGCACACTTCAGCACCAACTGCTTTCATTATGTACTAACCTATACCAAGTCTGTGCTTGGGATTTGCAGGGTGTAAATAAGAATTAGTAAATTAATGGAGTGTACTTTTTACTAACCAGGGAATCACAAGTTGCAGAGAAGCCACTGTTCCAGATGCTGTACAACTTCTGCCCAAAGAACTGGTCTTTTCAGAGCACTGCTGGTAAATACACAAAGCTGCTGCCTCAGAAGACCAGTGATGTGCGTTTAATAAGCCTTTGAAGGCTGGTTCACTGCATCTATCAGAGGCACATCTCATCTCAAATATTGGGTTATTGTAACAGTGACAAACATCCTGTGTGCAAGTGAACACACCTGTACCTCACCAGGACACTGTGCTCCTGCTGAATGCAGTGTACAAAGTCAGCACAGCAATTCTGCACGCAGTGAAGGCACCAACTGAGGCACAAACTGTCCCAGAGAAGGATTCTCTAGATAATCTTCCTGGCTGTTCCTTACAAGGGAGCATCTGGAGAAACTGGCTGCCATGGTCAACTGGTTTGACACCTGGCTTTCTTTGATAAATCTAAGGGTAATTTGTATTTCATAAATGAACACAATTCCCTGCCTAGACAAATGCCACCTGCCCATGACAAGAGACATGGTCACTCTAAACATTACATTATGATTATTACTGCTTCTCACTAAAGGTGAGTTGACTTGCTCTCTCTGCTGCTAAACATGAACATTAGCTTTTCTTTGATGAAAAATACATGGACAAAGTTACCCAGAGAAACTCTTCATGTACTACCATTGTCTTTAGCTTCTAGGGGTTTGGGGCAATTACACAAAACTTTATGCATTTATTTGCTTCATCCCAGACTAGAATATCTTCTGACTGGGTGCTGCAGTGAAATTCTCCTTTCCCACTCATGCTAGAGTAGAAGCCTAATCTGGGAGACCAAGAGATGCCATATCCCAGCTGGGATAAAAAGAAAACCCCATCCTATATAGCTACGAATTCCACACAAGCTGTAGTCTAGATGTACTTAGAATCTAACACCTGCTCCAATGTTTTCTTCAGTCCTCCTTCTTCAATTGTCTTTTTCTAGGACAGGACATGCTATTCAAGAAAACAGTCTGGAAAAATGAACAAAAGCAAGCAGAATTTAAATAGAATGAGCAGCAAAATCTCATTTAGCCATCTGAAGAACAGATCAGTTTACATGGATGTTTTCTGCAGAAGGCATCTCTACATGTCCAAGAGGTGAATTAAGTAGCATGCTTACACCTACACAAAGGAGAATTAGTTAATTAGTTTTCCACCCTTTCCCATCAACTGAAAGCACATACTTCCTCAGAGAAAGGATCATGAGGAAGTCTAGTGTTCCTCTTAAAGTAAATATCCTAAAAAAACCCAAAAAACAAAAAACAAAAGTAGTCCTGAAAAAAATTGAAGTAGTCTGTCCCAAACATATGTCAGACCTATTCATTCTGAAAGAGCATCTTCTTAATCTGTAGAGTTTGCAAAGTCAAATACATAAATGGACTGTAAGAAGGAGACAAAAATACTACAATGACTTCAGCTTGTGTGAGCAAAACCATTAAGAGAAGACTGCCTGCTTCTTAGAACAGATCCTACCCTATTTTGTCTGCCATAAGGCAGGAAATTGAACTTGGTACACCCAACTATACAACCCATCTCCCTAGAGACAAAGCAGAACTTTATCTTTGCACAGAGACAACAATACTGTGCCTTTGCATTTGGCTGAAAAAGAAATTGGCACCAATTATAGTATGCAGAAAAGTAAGACCTTGGAAAGGATCTCATTAGGAAAGGAGTGCTCCCCACTGCCCCAGGGACAGGCCTTGAGATGGATTGGAACTGGGTTGCTCAAATGCAAACCTGTAAAGACATCTCTAACAGACCTTCTCTTTTCTCTTTTACAAATGATTCACTTCTACTGTCTCACACAGGCAACAGAAACAACCACAGGGACTGAAGTAGAGCTCCCACACCTACAGTCTCAGCTGAGCTCTGTCAAGCAGGAACAACAGCTTCAGTTCATTTTTACTTCTACAGAAGACCAAGAGGCTCATGAACTCAAGGAGTTCAAGTGGCTCCAAGCTTAAACAAAGAGACTTCTCAGGGAGGAAATACCTGGGGCACACAGAGAGACTGCTACACACGGAGAGACAAGCCCAAAGAAGAGTGAAACGGAGCAGGACTCACAGGAAGTAACGCTGAGAAATAGTTCTGGGAGTCCAAGTTTGCATCCAGCTGCTGCAGTGGGAACTCCAGGATCACTTTACTGAGCACCTGCATCATCTCCTTCAGGCCAATGTTATATGCATACCTACGATGAAAAAGGCAAAAACCTCTCAACATTTCACACTATCTGATCTCTGCAGACTGTGGCTAGTCACAGAGATAGAGCAGAAAATCTGATTTTCATCTTCTCAACCTATGTTTTATATGTAGACAATAAACCACCTTGTACTGCATCAAGCCCTGAATAAGGCCGTAAGTCCTGAAAATCTGTTATCACAATGGAACAAGCTGCTGCAGGGACAGCACCCTCACATCTACCAGAGTGCTGCAGGAATACTCTTGCACAAAAGGCAGCAAACAGGTTTGGATTTGAGAAACACTAGACAAAAGGCACTCCAATTATGTGTTCTAGACTTGGTGCTGTAAAAATACTGTGGACAAGCCACAGCACAGCCCCAGCTGCAGGCAGCTGGCTGAATGCTGCAATGCCCAGAGCAGCAGACCCTGCATGAACTTCCAGGCAGTTGTGCCAAGAACTGGCTAGTTCTCTCCACAGTTATTTAGCAGCAATTCAATCTCTTGTTACAGAGCTGGGGCAGGAAAAGCCTAACCACCAAGGATGCTAGAGATGCAGCTGGTGTTCTCCATCAACTCCTGTTGTCATTCAGTCATGATGTCTGAGCTGCATTTCTCATGCTCCATACTGATAAAATGTCTAACAATGGGCATTCATGTGGTTTTTCCTCTTCTTTTGACACATCTGCTGTCAATCCCTACTGTTCTGCATAAGGGACAACATCCCTAAGGACATCCCGAGGATCCCTAAGGACATCCCCACTCACTTGAGGGAGTTGATTTCCAGGACCAGGTTGTCACAGGAAATGTTTTCTTCTTCGCCCCTTTGTAATGTACCCAGAACCTCATTCTGGAAAACTAATGAAAGAAAGGACAGGCAGTTAGACATGAGGGAAAAGCACAGATTCTTCAAACTGCTCATTACTGAAGGAATGATGCCCTTCACAAAAAAGCATTCTGATACAGATGTCTATTTGTTTTCTGTAAGCTGACACAAACTCACAGCAACTATATTTATAAATAGCAGGATATAATTCAAACCAAGGAAACCACCTACTAGATATCATTGATCTATCCACAGAAACCAGTACAAAGCTATTTACCTCTGCAGCCTTTTAGAGCAGCGTTTCTATTATACTTTCACAATCTAGCCTTTCCTATTCAGATAAACCTCACCTTCCCATAACTGAAAATATTAATTCAAATCTAAAATTTATTGGTTTAATTTCCTTTGGGGAGATATTCCAACATGAGAAAGTTTTTGAGTTTTTCCAATTTGGCCTGAACCTCTTTCAAATCCAGGTAAGCTTAAAACAAAAGAGAAAAACAAAACATCTCTGCCAAAAGAGGCAAAATGTCCTACAAGAACATTTATTTCTCCATCATGATTACATTACTAAGCTGTCCATACAGAGAAACTCTGCTGGACCTTGCCACAGTCTCTAAAATTAGGCAATGACACTGCCATTTAAACAGTGAAGGTCCAGTGATGAGGAATGAGAAAGATGGAGGCTCTTTTTCTAGTTTCTCATCCTTGACTGCCTTAGGTTAACCCAGCAGCAATACAGGGAATATTAAAGAACGCTGTAGAAAATGCAGGAAGTGAGATCAGGAAACAATGTATTACAGACATGCACAAATTTTCCAATACACCCAGAGAAAAGAGCACAAACCTCACACACTGCATTATCTGCAGAGTCACTGTACTTCAGAGCCATCTCTCACCTTTGATGTCGTCCAGCTGAGGGGACGCTGCCCGACTGTCTGGCTCCTCAGAGCCCATGCTCAGGTCACTGTCAGACTCGCTCTCTTCCTCTGAGTGCATAGCTGGGCCTGGGGAAGGAGAAGATGCAACATTCAGTACTCAAAAGCTGCAACTATCATGTGCCATGAAGAACCAGCTGTCCCAGGGACTTCCCAACCAAGTCAGCACCTATCCGTCCTTGCAAGAAGGCTTCTATTTACAGGTCCAGATGATTAGATTTGCTGCAGAGGGAATACTACAGCTGGCACTAGGATAATGGGATTTTTTGAGAGTCTGCAGGCAGACAACAAAGGACAGGGACAGAAGCAACTGCATTTTGCGCAGACTGCTGACTCACAATGGAGCAATGTCAGCAGACACTGTCACTGGCAGGAAGAAAGCCAGCAGCACCCAGAATAGCCAAAGCACATTCCCACTGAGGGAGGACCTGGTGTCCCATAGTGCAGCATTCCCAGCACAGACAGCTCTGTGTGTTAGTGCAAGGTAAATATCTAATAAACATCTTCCACAGAGCACAGAAAGAGACAATCTGGTCCATGACTTGCTTTTACCTCTCACCTTCCCTCCACACATAGCTGTTACCTGGAGCCAGTCTGCTTCACAAAGCCTAAGTCTTGCTCTAGACACAATTACCAGCATCCCACTTGGCCATTTTCCCCAACACACACCTGTCTGTTCACTCCCAAGTAACCACACTAAACTTTTCCTTACCCCATAGGCTTTGTCTCTGCTCTTCTTCATCCTCTTCATTCTTGTCATCTGCCTTCCAGAGATAGCCTCTGCCCTCTGAGCCTACGTCCTTTTTATTGTAACCTGAAAAAGAATCAGCCATCAGTGTGGATGTACTGGGTCTGCTTACAGGCAAACCTGAAACAGACTGGTATAACCTGCATATCACTGCCCCTAAATAGCCTTCATCAAGAGGGAGCTGGGATTCCTGCAGATGCATATGGATTTCAGCTTTTATTTTCTCACATGCTTTGACAAGTGACTTACTTACTCCTCCCTACAGCAGCAACATTTGGCAGACCATGTTTAGATCCCTTGACAAACCCATAACTGTAGAAACAGTACTTCACAAGGACAAAGCCCTTGGACACAGCTGAGTATCCTTGCCTGCCCTGATGAAAACACACAGGTTCCAGGTTGAATGCAACACTAAGCTCTACCCTGGCACTGCAGTGTCTGGAAAGAGGCAGGTGAAGACCCCAAAAGATCATGGAAGACAAAACCTTCTGCACAGCTTTCGTGCATGGAGACAGAGACTCTCATACCTTTCAGCTTCACTTTGCTCTCCTCCTTGTTCACACCAGAATCATCACTGAACTGGTCATCATCCTCTTCCTCCTCATCTGGGGGGTGCAGAGAGATCACTGTGCCCTCAGAGAGAACGATGCCAGGACCTACTACTACCTGCAAATATGTAAAACATACCTTAATGAACAACACTCTGCTCCTTGTACCTCCAGCAGCAGCTCCAGACAAGCTGTCACTAACAAGTATAACTGAAGACAGCACTCTGCATTCTATACCATACTGCCCCAGCCAAGCAAAGGGAAGAAAAAGGTGGGAGAAGCAGCACAGCCTCCACCTCTGCAAAAAGGCTTGGGGCAGCCCTGTACTCTGGAATGGCCTAGTGTAAGATTAGTAACCTGTCAAGGAAGGCAGAAAACAGAACAGACATAAATCAGCTCACCTGAGAGGAGAGGACACAGCGGGGCTTTAGCTTTACTTTCTCCTTCACTTCAGCCTCATCACAGATAACAGAATGGTGGATCTCCACGTTATCTGCTACGTGCACTCGGTCCCACAGAACAGCTCCATCCAAAGTGACTTTATCACCTGTTATACACCACCAAGTACAAATATGCTGAGCAAGGCTGTCTGGTGCTCTCCCACACTGCTGAGTCTACTAGGAAGCATCTGACTGACTCCCAACGCCCTTGCTGCACGATGGATATTAGATGACAGGGGAAAACTTGCCTCAGAGGCCTACATCTACTCCTTAACCAAAGCTGAAAGACGAGTTTGTTCTCTGCAGAGACTTGAGAGTAACAACTGACATCTCAGTTTTGGACAAACACAGACAAATCACAAAAAACCAGAAAATCCAGCCAAGGCTAAGAAGGAGTGAGCTAGGAGGGAGCAAGGCTAGGAGTGAGCTGCTAAGAAACAGCTCACGAAAATGGGGACAGATGTCCCTCATTTGCAGGATGTTGGTGGATGACAACTCTAAATCAGTAAAGGTCATGCATTCTCTATTGCTGAAACAACTCATTTGCATTAAGTACTTTCCAGCTTCATTACGGTACCCTGAAAACTTTAGTCTATTTCCTCTGCTGGAAAACCAAGTTTTTCTCCTTTCTCCCCATTAGCAGTCAATCAGTATTCACCTATCATCCTCTCTCAGTACCAAATGCACTTTAAAAACCGAATCCCAACAATCTGTGCCCTGGCATGGCAAGGCTGGCACATCCCCCATTCTTACACTCACCTATCCTACAGTTCTGCCCGATAACACTGTTGGTGATGGAGCAGTTGCTGCCAATGACCGTTCCCTGCCCGATGAGCACGTTCTCTTCCAGCACGCTACCGTGGCCAAGGCTCACATCCACCCCTCGGTAAATGTTGTGTTTAGAGTGGGTGTAACTCTGGTTCTTGTCATCAGTGAAGTTCATCTCCGGAGTGAGAGGATAAACCCAGCGCCGGATGATGTCAGAGCACACAGCTTCGTACATCAGCAGGTTGCATATATGAGCACCATACTCTTCTGTCGTTACATGCATATGGATCTGGTTCCCCAGGACCTGGGAGACAGGCAGGAGCATGTCAGAAGGTTCTCTAAGGCAAAGTAACATGATCTCCCTTGTAACAACCCTCTCATTACCTCCTCATTCACCAACAGACCACGCACAAAGTCATCTCGTGTCTGGTAGTCAAAATTGTCTGTGAACAGTTCAGCCACCTGCCACAAAAAAAGTACATGGAAATAACACAGTCAGAGCCAAGTTACACAATGTAGGAAAGTGATGCTCTTGCCTTGAATAAAGCTCTGACTCCTTCTGCTAGGAATGCTGACCTTCCCATCTCCCCCTCCTACTACTCCTCCAGAATTTATGAACAGATTCTGATTTACAAAAGGGGCAAAACATTGCTGTAGCATTTCCAAGCAATTTTCCCAGCCTTACTTCATAGTTTCACCCCCAAAGGAAGGCTGCAGACAAGTTTTATCAAATCTGGAAGATATGTTAGCGAGCCTCAGCTGGAACAACCCTGAATACTACCCCAAGCTTGCAAGTACTGACACTTCTCCACAGCACAGCCACCACCTCTGCTACACAGATGTTATTATACCCAAAGTGAAATCACTTATTTTCTGAAATAGTTTCATTCTGTGCCAAATCAGCCAGTCTATGGATGCATCCACTGTGTAGTTCTGCCTGGGCTCGAGCAGTGATGTCAGAGACAGACCGAGCCCCCATGTGTCCCACAAAGCAGCACCACATGATCACCCAGCCTCAGACAGTTCTGTTTTCAAACCTGGTACTCAGACCACACACACACCCTGCACACCAGCAGTAAGGAAGGGCAGGGCTCACCTGGGGAGAGCAGATGCTGATATGACAATCCAGCAAGTCATGGCGCACCTCGACATTCTCAATAGAGTTCTGGAACAGACTCTGAAAGAGGAAAAAATTCAGATGATCTGAGTGCCTCACGCAGTACTAAACCCCAAAAGCCTTCTATAAGCCAGGGGCAGTACTGACTGAATGATTAAACTAGCTGAAGTTCTGAGGACCAGAGAAATCTGCAATCTACACTAGACCCAATCTTAGCAGGCACAGACTGGTCACACTAAGAGCTGAGTGTCAGCCAGCAGAGACTGCCCCTGCCCTTACACAGTGCAGGTCTCCCAGAAACAGCTTGTACTTTCAACAATCACTTCTCCTGCAGGAGGCTCCTTACCTCAGTCTCTGGGAGCTATAAGTGTACAAAAAAACCTTGATAAATCCAAATACAATTTTTACAGCTGTGGGTCGGTTTTGTATTGTTGGGTTTTGCTTCTTTTGGTTTTTCCTTTTTGCTTTCCTACAGTGATTTGTGCTTCCATGTGAAGACATGAAATAACCTCCTGATTAGTGACTGGGGGTGAAAATATTATACAATCACAGCCTTAGTGCTGAGCTGAAGAAAGAAACTGATCTATCTCATGGAGAAAGTGCCCCCACAGACATTTACAGAGCATTTACTACTTTATTAGTTGAACAAACAGAGGTAATAGGAGGTACTACTCCTTGCACCTCTGTTTTTCCACCCCATGTCAGGCTCAACAACACTTCAAAAAAGAAAGCGTTGTTAAACACTGGAATGGACTGCCCAGGGAGGTGCTGGACTCCCATCCCTGGAAATGTTCAAGAAATGACTGGACATGCCATGGTCTAGTTGACAAGGTGGTGATCAAAGGTTGGACTCTCTGATCTCAGAGGTCTTTTCCGACCTAAATGATTCTGTGAAAATGGTCTATGTAAGGTAGTGGTATATGCACCCCAATTTGGCAGCTCCTGTGATAGCACAAATAATCTCCTTCCCTTGTTTTACATTGTGAAAAGGAAATAAAGGGCAAACCCTGAAGTGCAAGAAATACATCTGCCTCATGCTCAAACTGAAAAGAGTCACAAACATGTGCGTCTAAGCATGATTTCACCAAGCCTCAAATAAAGATTAAGGGGAAAAAAGCCAGTTTACCCCAAGTTACTTCCTATCACCTGCTCCTCCAAGAGGACCAGCAAGGACAGTTCCCCAGCCCTCACTGAAGGAGGATCTCCTCCTTGGGTGGGCTGCTTCACTACCACAGCCCTTTTCCACCTGCCAGGTTCCAGACGCACCATAGGAAAGCGGAATCGTTTCAGTCCCTGCGTTCTCTGGTAGTGAAGGACACGGTTTGTGGCACTGTCCATAGCAATAACAATGTCATCCTCCTTGCACCTGGCATGGTGGCCAGGCGAGGACTCCTTGAATATCATCGTCATCACAGACACATTCTTTTCCATCTTACGACGCAACCTGGAAAAGGAGGGCAGAACTATGAGAACACTCCTCAGAGAGCTGCAGACCGCAGTCTCAGCACACCAGGGAAGCATTCACTCTTCCAGCACCTACTTGTGCTCTTCCAGGGCTTTGGATATATTGAAGTTGGACACCACATCGCCAGTGACAAGGATGAAGTCGGAACGAACAAGGGACTTGGCATCCACGTCTCGCAGCACGTCACCAAGGGAGCGGTACAGGTCCGAAGTGACAAAGCGCACCGTGTTGGGAGACGTGTGCCGGCACCACTTGGACTTTCTGCAAGAAGAAAAAAAACATCAGGAAGGCATAAAGAGGTTGTTCCTACAGACACGCTAGGACACAGTGCCCCAGAGCATGCCACCCCTCTAAGGGGATGCAAGGAGGATCCTGTGACAGTGAGCCCGCTACTGCCAGGCTCAGGTACACTCAAAAGGTGAAGTGAGGAGCGGTCCCACAACACTCAACCCTTTTAAGACACTGCACAACCACCCTCCTAAACAGGAGGAATGGTCTTTTCTCAGATGCGCTAGGAGATCACTGCTGAAAGGGAATCTCCTGCAGTTTTCATCAGAAGGATCAGGGAGGCCTTTGAGGCTGTTGGAGGGCAGAAGAATACTTTCCATGATAAAACTAAAAAGAAATTCTTACTGCAAATGCTCTTTTATCTCAGCTGACTTCCAACAGCAGAAAACAAAGGTTTCTTCCACTCCAGTTGCTGTTAGGAACTCCAAGGTATAGTCTATCATGGCCACATTTGCCATAGGTAAAAGAGCCTGAAAAAAACCCCAAACCATAAAACATATAGATAGCTGAACAAACACTCAGTATCCCAATGTCAGCAGCAGCCCCTTCCAACTTGAGAATATAATGTCATCAAATAGTACCATAAACATAACATAAGTAACTGCTCCACCAGCTTTTATAAAAATCTTTTAGAGCTGATCTAAACAGTAAGAGCTAATTTCTGATATTCTAGGGGCAGATCCTCATTTCAGAGAGGAAGGCATAAAAAAGTTATCACTCAAAACTCTTCAAGAAGACTCGGATAAATGATAGACTGGAAAAAAAAAAGTGCTGATTCCCTGACTCAGGCTTTAACTGCTTCAAGAAAAACCTGTCAGACATGAATGATGAAGCCACAGGAATACGAGTGTCCAGAATTAAACAAGGGGAAAAAAACCCCAACCTAAAGTGAAGCAAGTACTCTCTTGACTTGAGATTCAACTCACACTTTTAAACTGAGTTACTGAGTCACACCTGAGTGATGGCATACCATTCTTTAATTCATTTTTGGTGCTGTTTCATTTCAGGCCTGAGCTCGCGTGTATAATTATAAGCACCACCAACATTTAATCAGCAAACGAGGTAAGATAATTGTTCAGACCTAAATTCTCCAGAAGCCTTTTATATTCCTTTAACACACAGCCTTTTGAGCTGGATAATTAAAGTACTACCTCCATCCATTTTTCTGGCCATATTCTTTCACGCATTACTGCTGGCAAGGGCCAAGATTTTGTTTCTTTCCTTTATCAGAAACAAGCCTGTCCAAACCCGCTGCCAGTCCTGCACCAGCCTCAGACGAGGAGCCAACAGCGCAGTTCGCCACGCCATATGGAAACGCGGACAGCACCAACACGGCAATTAGATCCTCGCTGTGTCCCCAGCGGGGAATAGAAGCTCCTATGGGCGAGAACTGTCGGAGCGCAGGAGAGGGCGGGAAAAGCAGCGCGGGGGCTGCCCGAACCCGAGGGGCCTCAACCCCTCCCGACTCAGCCCAGCCTCTCGCCAGATCCCTGCCCGCCCCGGCCGCTCGAGGACGGTGCACACCGGGATAGGCGGCCCCGGAGGCACCGGCGCGGCGGAGGCGGCAGCACCCAGAGGCGATTTCTCACCCGCGGCCGGTCCTTGGAGATCGGGAAGAAGCGGCGGTTGAAGCTGTCGGCGACCAGCACGGCCTGCAGCGGCGGCGGCGGCTCCTCCTGCGGGTCGGGGCCGCGGGCGGACCCCGC
>VXBT01004311.1:236348-251348 GCA_013400235.1 Oriolus oriolus | reverse complement strand
GCCCGCCCCGCGCCGCGCGGTACCGCGGGCCGCCATCGCCGCACGCGGCCGCCGCCGCTTCCGCTTCCGCCCGCGACGGGAGCGGCAACGGGCGCCCGGCGGGGACACAACAGCGCGGGGCGGCGCGTCCCGGCGGGAGCGGGGCGGGAACGGGGCGGGAGCGGGGCGAGAGCTCCTTGTTGCCTCCCCATCATCTCGCCCCTCCCGGCATCACCTCCGTGGCGAAGATCCGCCGTTGCACGGCTTGAGGAGCGGGGAGAGGCGTTTCATCGCCATCCCCCGAGGAGGGAGCAGGGGTAGAGTAGCGCAGCTCCCTGCCATGGCCGGGCACGGCAGGGACCCGGCCTGGGGAAGGCGTGAATGTCCCCACAGACATCCCCAGGTGGCCTCGGGGTGTGTGTAGTACTTTGATCTGACCCTGGTGATGTCTGGTTTTGGGAACAGTGATGTTTTCTGATACACTTCCTAGCAGTGATGTGTTTGCTGCTTTTCCAAATGTCCAGACGCTGCTTCTGCAAAGGACAGCCTTGATGTGAAGCAGCCCATCAGCATACAGCTCACATCTGCCATCAAAAAAGCTGTCCCCAAAACCCACAGCCCCTGAGGGACCCCTCGGAGCCCGCTCAGAGACCCTTCCAGAGCGGAGAGGGGGAAAGAAGACGTGGTTTCTGAGGGTGGGGGTGGCATTTTTCTTCCCGTCAGCTTGGTGAAGCAGCTGGGATGCTGCAGTGCTGGTGTCTGGCTGTCCCCCTGCCCGGACACTGTCAGCTCCACGGATCCTGATCCCCTCCAGCCACTCCTGCCCCAGCCCAGGCTCTGCCCTCACACAGCTTTTACTGTGCTTCAGTACTATCCTCGTCCTCAGAAAGGGATGGGCCTGTACAGAAAACGTGCCCTCAGCTGAGTCCCTCCTCTGCTGCCTTTGCCTGCCGCCTGTCCCAGGGCTGCAGGACTTAACCTGGCACAGCTCACACAGCACCGCCAGCTGCTCATTTGTCACCGAGAAAAAGCTCTGTGATAACTGCACTCAAAACCAGGGAAACAGGCTGAAAGACCTTCCTAGAGAGCTCTTGACAGGATGGCAGCAGAAGGTGGGGAGTCCTGAGCCTGGCAGCAGGAAAGCCCCTTCCAGCGCTGGCTGCTGCAGGACCTGGTGCTCGCTGCCCTGCCCCGTTGTCACACTTCTGTCCCTCTCCACGTGGGACAGGCATTCACAGCCCCTGCTCTGTCACCTCACCAGCCTCTCTCGCTGCCCCTCGGTCTCCATAAACTGACCCACGATGACACCCTGCTCTGGTCCTCGCTGCTGTCATCTGCTACTGAGTGACAAGCCAAAGACTCAAAAGAGTCTCAAACTCAATTGTGGTCTGAGAGAAACACAACGTATTTGCACCCCCACCTCCATGGCAGGGCCCCTTCCAAGGGTGGAAGGTGGCACATGCTTATCAGCCCAAGGCACACAGTATGGCCTTTCCATCCTGAGGGAGAGAAATTAAGGGAGGCAGCACTTAACCACAGACCTACAGCACTGCCCCAATATCATGGGCAGTGCTGTACAGCCCCCGTGGCATTGTTGAGTGTCCTTTAGTGGAAGAAATGGAAGAAAGCTGTAATAGGCAACGTGCAGTATTCCTCCCTACCGATTGAATTGCAGATTCAGGACTGATATAAAAAACAAAGTCTCCTCTGTCTCCTGAAGGACTCTGCAGCATTGGGTATTCCCTGAAATTTCCCTGAGCAGTTAAAATGTTCAGGCGTCACTTACGTGGTGCCATCTGTGCCCAGTGACTTGTGACTGAGCCCTTGCTGTGCCGCACCTTGTGACTGAGTCACTTGACCTTAGCTAGTGGTTTGGAAAAAAAGCAGCAAGGATGGACACAGCAAGAAAATAGAAATGAGCTGCCCATGGGAAAGAAATCATCCCCATCCTTTTCAGAAACAGGTATCTGCATACCCTTGGGAATTCTGTTGCCCTGGCAAAGGAACTAACCCCAGAACAAAAGCTCCCAGATGGTTTCAGCCCAGGGGTTACAGCCTGAGGAGTGATCCAAGAGGTGGATTTGTCATTGCCCGAGGGCAGGACAGCATCTTAGTTCCTGCCTGTGTAGCACTAAGTGCATAAACAGCACCAGAAATCAGGTCTGATCCAGCCTACACAGCCACTGCGTGTGTTGGGACCGGGCACAGAGAGGTTGACAGGGGAATCAGCAGATTATCTGGCTAATTACATCCTGTTCTCTCCAAATGAGGCGAGTTTCCAAGACGTTGCCCTGGTAAATTGGCAAGAACAGGGGAAGACAAATCAAGGTAATTGCTAATGAACTAAACTCAACATCAGCTTGATAAATATTCCTCAGGCTTTGCACACACATTTCCCTTTGGTCTCACTGGGAACTTGCAGGCCAGCAGCACCCAGGCCAAACATTTTCTGAAAGTAATATAATTCCAGGAGAGCTTTTAAAACTGAAATTATCTCATGAAAGTTTAAATGAGACTGAATAGGGTTAGACTGGAGGTCTATCAATCCCAGTATCCCACAGTGGCTGAGCAGGGTGATGGGAAGACATAAAGACTGTGGAACTTTTCCTTGCTGCCTCATCCTTGGATATCCCTGAACAGAGCATCACAGGGCAGCATACACTGACACTGGGAATGATGAGCCTGGTGGGGATGCTCTGCTTTCTGGGACATCCTCCTGATCCCTGTTTCTGCATTTTTAACCCTCTTCTCTTTTCTATTTGTTGTTCTCTCTGAGCATTTGGTTCTCTCCTGGGTTTTCTCTCTGCAGGCACAATGGCCCATGAGGCATCTCCAAGCCTTGGCAGGTAGCTCTGGGTTTGGTCCTATCTTGGACAACTCTGGGGCCCCACAGGGGGAATCAGGAGGTCCTCAGAGTGGTGAGACTTGCAATGAGGAGGATCACAGGAAATCTGCAGAGAAGAATCGTGTACCTAACATGAGGCTGATTTCCCCTCACATTTCCTGCCTGGTGGCCAGCAGCTCTGATGCCCTTAGAGCCTCCTTCTGTGCCTTCAGCAAAGCTATGAGACTTCTGTCATCTCAACTCCAGGTCAGGGATAAAATTAGTGCCTAAACTCAACTCTTCTTGGCCCACTCCATGCTGGCAGGGAGCCTGGTTTGGTTTGGGCTATCCCCACACTGTGCCAGAGGTGACAGGGCTAGGCCATGAACCCTGGCACAAAGGAACCCTGGACACTCAGGGGAGTGTCCTGAACATACCCAGGACAGCTGACACTTACTTGCCAGGTCCAGAGAGGGGTCTGCCTGCCCCGAGCACCCTTGGAGGAGCTCCTGCCCCTGGGAGAAGGGGTAGGCAATGGCCAGGACATAGACATTGTCCAGCCCCCCTGTACATCTGAATGACTCTGTGCCTGATGCAAGATTTACCTGAGCACTGAACCAAGTTCTGCAGGGAAAAATAAAACCATAGACCACAAGTAAGTCAGTAAGCATGAAAGCCAGACAGATTCTACACCCCAACCCTTCCCTCCCATGCCGTGGGCTCTGGCCAAGCAGGGACAGCAGGGACACTGACTCACAGGCTATTCATCCACTCTTTGCTCATTTGGGCTTCTCCTGTGCTTCTTAGCAGAGGGTTTCTGTCAGATGAGCTGCTGGGCCTCCTCCACCCTTGGTTCCTGGGTTGACAGACTTGAGAGGGTGAACCAGACATGAGGCCACCCTGTCTGCATCCCCTTGGGTTTCCAGCTGCCCTGGGGTACTGCTTGCAGAACTGCCTGGTATTCCTTTCCACCAGTGGGATGCTGGGCACAGCATCACTCACCTGCCAGCAGGGAGAATGCATTACTGCTGCCTGAGCTCAGTCTCAGAGATTAAGGAGGCTTTGGGCATGGCAGACACAGGCTCCTCAGTGAGCTCAGTTTGGACACCCTGTCCAGGAGTGGAAAATGAGTCAGTGGCCATCTGGGTTTGGCATGTGCTCCAGACACGGGGACAGCAGTCTCTGGAGACAGCCACCCTGTGTGACCCTAGAAGCTGCTTAAGCCTGAAGAGCAAAGCACATTTCCCGTGGGGGACAGTGCTGGAGCAGTCACAGGGACAGGCACTCCCAAGTCACGCTGGGAATGCCTGAGCACGAACACCCTGGAGCAAGGCTCCTCAGTCTGCAGAGTTAATACTTCCCCTGCCCTTTCTGTGTTCCTTATTCACATACAATGTTTTGCACTGCTGCTGCATAAGTAACTCCTCCTTCCCTGGGGTCCCTGGCCTTCAAACCGTACCTTACACCAGGGTTTACCCCCAGCTTTGTGCTCCTGTTTGGTTCTGCACTGAGCCGTGCGAAATGGGGTGGCAGCCTCTGAGCAGATTCTTTTTCGCAGTTCAGTGGTGCGTAAGGTGGGAGGTAGCAGAGCTGCCTCCTGTTTTCCCAGCTAACCCATTTCCAGCTCTGACATGTGTGGATTCCTGTAGCAAGAGAAGCTGGGAAGAGCACTCTCCAAGCAGGTATGTCGCGGTAGCCCAGAGAGGCTCACACTTCAATAATCTCTCCTAGGAAAGGATCCGTGGACTGAGTCAGAGAGAAAAAGGTGTGGGGCTGGGTAACCACAATCTTGGGACCGTAGAAATGGGCAGGGAAATGCCATATTGCACAGCAGTACAGGGACAAGACCTGGTGTCACCTGCATCACGAGAAGGGAACCCATGGTGCCAAGTCAGGGCTGCTGGGGGCAAGGAGGCAACTCTCTGTTTCTAAACAGCCAGGGCAAATACCCAGGAAAAGGTTGGCTGGTCGCTCTCTGACCTAGGCCCTCGTTTCCAGAGTAATCTGTCTGCAGCCCATCCCTCCACTCCCTCCCACCTGGGGGCCTTGTGTCACCAGCACAGAGCAGGCAGCAGCCGGGATTGTTGCTCTGTTCTGCTCCCTTGCTCTGAGATGGGGCTGCTCTTCTCCTGTGCAAGGGCAGGGTTATTCCTCATCCCTCAACTTGTCCAGAGGACGAAAAGGGCTCTTGCAGCATTCCCTTTGAAGCAGCCCCAGCTTTGCCTGGAGAAGCTTCTGAAGGAGGAGTTCAACTCTCTGCCTTCTCCCTGCTGCTGGCCCCACATGCATCATTTCAGGAAGGAGGCAGCTTTGCTTCCCACTGCCTGGTCTGCCAGAAGTGAGGGGGAGCTTTGATCAAGGCACAGCTATCTGTGCTCCGATCACTGCCTTTCCTGCAAGGGCCCTGTTCAGAGGAGAGGGCACATTTCCTTTAACCCTTCTCTCCCTGCAAGCCTGGAGCTCCACAGGAAAGGCACATTTATTAGAGCTTTCAGCCCAAAGGGCTTCACATTTCCTGGAGTGTCTGGGAACTGAGTAATGTTCAGTAACTGCACCTTTTCAAGGATCCAATCAGTTGTTCATGCACCCAGGGTTTTGGTTTAGAAAATCTTTGTGTTTGGGCTGCCTATAGATCTAATTAATAAAGAGAATGAAGGGAAACTTTCTCAGGGGAACTCAGTGGCCCCCTTCCACCACATCAAAGCTGCTGAGCGATCATGTTATCTTGACAGATGTTGTACACTACAAAAGCCAGATGCTGCTTGCTCATGGAGAGGATCTTGTGCCCAGCAGTGGTTTGAGACCTTGCTCTGCTTTTCATACAGTCTCTCTCCTTCATGTCTATCACATGGTTTCCAGCAGTCATGCATTTTTTAGGAGGAGGAACTGAGCCACAGTTTGTGGATGCGGTACAGTTGCGGTCACAGAACAAGCTGCTGACCACCCTAAGAATTCACCACTCTCTCCCTGCTCTTACCCTGTAACTGCATTCTGGAGGGGGTAGTCCTGATACTTCAAGTGCTTTACATCCCCTGGCTCCCACCTGCTGCAGTCCCAGTCATGGGGAAAGGGCAGGGGGAGTCTGGAGGCTGGGCTAATTTCTGTATTAGGCTGTGTTTGTTATTCTAAGTGTTGTGGGTCTTTGCTTTGAATTAACCAGGCTGCAGACGCTTGAGCTTCTTCCCACTCCTCGAGCACTGTTCTCCTCCCTGCAGCCACAGCTGGGATGGTTCTTGTCCTCCCCAGTTGTGATGGAGAGCAGCACACAGCACCTGGAGTCCCTTGTTTCCAGTTGACCTAAGCCATGATTACACGGGGGGCTTTTCCTCTTTGTGGCTCAGGACAGCTGGGGGATTGTCCCCGCCTGCAGCGCATGGGACAGGCACATGACATGGCTCTGGATGGCAAAACAAGCCTACACCAGACATATGCCTTCCTTTTCAGGGATTTCTGCAGCCTTAACAGCCTCAAGGTTTCAGATGGATCAGTATTTCCTTTTGGGGCACATCGTCACTGCAGGTTTCACCATGACTAACCTTGCCTAGGCTTTGTCCCAAATTTTTTGGTGTCCCACAGTGGCTGTCCCCATGGTCCCACTGGCTGAAGCAATGCGAGGAGGTCTGAATGAGTGCCATGGCCACCCAGACTGAGACCCAGCCTCCCTGCACTGTGGCTCTAATCCACCGCTCAGGGGCCAAGGTCCACCAGGACACATACACTCACCCACTGTGCTGGTCCCAGACGAGCCCTGTCGGGGCTGGGGTTAGTAATGCACAGAGGGGAGCATGGGGCTCCTGAGGAGCCTGGGGGCTGTGATGGCAGTGCACGGTGGCCGCTGGTGCTCAGGCAGCACTTCCTGAGGAAGCAAAAGCAATTAGCTCAGCAAAGCAAGATGTACACGGGGAGTTGTCTGAAGAAACCCCAGGAAACTTCCTGCTTTTTCTGGGAGGGGAAAGCAGGAGAGAATTGTCTCTTCTGCTTTCTCCCCCAGCAGCAGAACAGAGCAAGTCTCCCAAGCCCTGATAATTACTCCCTGCTCCCTAGAGTTCCCATCACCTTGCTTTCTGAACACAGAACTGCCTGCCTTCCCCTGCAGCCTCAAGCAGAAGTCTCCAAAAAACCCCAGCTTCTTGCCCCCATTACCCCTGTGTGCAGCTGGGCCAGCCTCTGGGGCTTGGCCACCCTGAGACCTGGGAGAACCCCAGCCCCAGCTGCAGCAGCAAGGACAGAGCTGTGTTTGACTTGCAGCTTCCCCTTTTTCCCAGTTTTCAGCCGCACAGCGACAACCCCAGAGGCCCAATGCTCTCTGACCTTGGCTGTCCTCATTTGCTTCTAAAACTGGCTGATCACACTGGCAAGCTCCAAAACTGGCATCCCAGACGGCCTTTTCTTCACCACGTGGGATTTCAGGCACCGCTAGGGGCTCCCAGCATTTTTAATTATTTTTCTCCTTTTTTTGAAGCCCTTTTTGTTCATGCTGTTTATGCTGTTTCCAGTGGGACAGAACGGCCCTCTCCCCACAGGCTGTTTGCTGTGTGCTTGCTGAGGCTGGCTCATCTGTCCCATGCATCTCAGAGGGACACCTGAGAGAATGGAGGCAAATACAAGCTGGCTGTATTTCCACTATGGAAAAGCCCCGGGGTTTGAGGACACATAGGGAAACAGGGACCTTGACTCCAGTAGCAGTGGCAGTCCTTGCAATGTTGCTTTCCTTACATTCCCAATGTCAGGCCCCAGGGCAGCATCTCATCTTCCCAGGAGCGGGGAAGGACACAGATGTGAGGTAAGTAATGACCAGCTGAGCTGTCATCAATGAGCATCTCTGCAGAGGATGAGAACAGGTGATGAGAGAGGTGATGGCACCCTTGAACTGTGTCCTGGGGGAGGAGAGAGCAGCAGAGGAAGGTGTTGGATGTCATTGCTATGCATCACCGAGACCCTTTGGTGGCAGGGTCACTTCACAACAAATAGGAAATGGGGAGGATTTGGGGGAATGGGAGTGAAGACATGGGCTAGTGGCAAGCTCATCTTCTGCTGGAAGATGAAAGAGGTGGTGTCTGTCCATGTCTGATGTGCAGCTCATGGACCAGGAGCTGCTCAGAGGAACTGCAGCATTGTGGGTGCTGGCAGAGAGCAGCAGGAGGCAGTACTTTGCACTCTTACACAGGGCCATCACTGCTGCATCCACACGTCGCTTTTCCAAGGTACATCCTGATGGTGCCCATCCAGCAGGCCCTGCACAGCCACATAAGCAGCCAGCTCAAAGAAACCCACATCTCAATACAGGCCAGCCAAGCGACCTTGCTGCTGTGCCTGGCTCTGCTGTTTCCATGCAGCTGGAAGCAGTGACACTTTCACCTCAGTGGACCCACAGCTTTGTTTTCGCAGAGGCACATGAGGAGTGGACAGAGGGTGCTTTGCCCTGGCAGCAGACTGTGACCGTGTCCCTGGGAGCCAATGGGAAGGTTGTGCTGCATCATGCCCTGGCCACCACCCCTGGGTTTTGTGAGGTTTAAACCAGTTCTCCCTGCCACAGCCTACGTATGACTCAGCCATGAGTGCTTGGCCAACCCAAAAACTGTTTCAGAAAAGCAAACGGAACTGAACATAACACTCTGATGTGCCTGTTTCCCTTTTCTGTGCCCTGGCTTGGGGACAATCCAGGGCTGCTTGTGGAGAGGGGTTACAGGAGTTTTTCCTTGCATGCCTCAGGCTAACCAAAGCCACTGCTGCACATCTGTAGACTATGGGAAATGGACCAGGGGTCCAGCTGAAAGGACCTAACTCCCAAAGCCAGAGTGGTATAGTTAGGATGCACCCCAGCCCATTAATGCTCATCCAGACACATCTCCAGCTTTTTTATCACAGCATTGTTTGTCCCTTCCACTGATTTAATCAAATAACCAGCCGTACAACACATTCTGCTGTGCCAGTGAGAGCAGGCAGGCTCCAGCCTGACCCATGCTGCTGACTTCTATCGATTACTCATTAACCGTGGGTGTGGTGCAAGGCATAGGAATCATGAAACTTGCTACCCATGTAGGTCTGCACCGGCTTCTGGTCCCTGGGCAGTGCTTTGCCCTTGAATTGATCTTATCCTCTGAATCATCAGGTTTATAGAAAAAAAATTGAACAATCAGTCCAGGTACAAACTGCCTTGAACTGGTTTTCTGCACTGGATTACAGTTCAAATGTTGCAACAGCTTTGAAACCTCCTTGCTTTTCCCTGTAAGAAAAGAACAGTTCTGAATAAGTTTCTGCTAATTGTGTTGGGAGGGTTTTATTTGTACCCCACTCTCCCAAAACCCAAAGAAAGTAGCATATGAAATAAGATACTTTTTCAGTGCTTTCTCATCCTCACCTGAATGATGAATTACAAACCAAATTTAATCTGTGTGATGCAGCATAGCATTGCACCTTTTACTCCTGCACTTTTACAAGCATAAATGCTGCAGAAAGAGGGCAGGATGATCAAAACCTGAAAAAAGAAAAATAACACCAAAAGGCATTTGTTGCAAAAGCATGGCTATTTGCAGAAGCTGTTGAGAACAAGAGTAAAACACCGTTAGCTTGGCTAGGAAGGTTCATCCTCCCTGTCGGGAGGATGGGTGGTACTGCTGTCGCCTGGAGTGGTATCTCTGCCAGGAAGGTGATGGGTGGTACTGCTGTAGCCTGGAGTGGTATCTCTGCCTGGATCAGCTTAGGAGCTCCATCCTCTGAAACATAATCACAATGCAAATGCTCACACTGCCAACAGCTTTGCACAAACATCAAACAAGCACAGTTTGTTTCCAGGAAAGCCAAATGCACAGGTGTATTAAGATATTAATGAACTCCTTCTGCTAAAATGGGTCAGGAGGAAAGAGAAAGATTCCTCTTTTCTCTAGTTCCAAACACATCATATCCCTCTTTAGTATTTTTCTGGGGAAAGGGTGGGGAAATCATGGCTCTCTGCTGTGTTGTGTGAGCTGGCCTTCACTTTCACCAGTTTCTGATCAGCAACGCAGATTGTTCAGCACTGAACCAACATAAAGCACATGAACTTGAATGCCTGAATGAGTCATTTGCAGAGCTGTAAGCACAATGACACTGCAGTAATGAAAAAGTGAGAGCTCAGTGAGTGTCCATTCTGTGAAGTGAGGGATTCCTGGGGTGTTGATTAGGTCCTGAGCATCCCACAAGGTTCTGTGCCTCACATGCCCTGAAAATCAGAGCAGCTGTGTGCAAAACACTGAGTTCCAGGAAATGGTTGGTTCGTGGCACTGGGTCTTTAATGCTCCAAGTGTGCTAACCCCTCTCTGTGCAGCGATGACTGGGATGGGGGAAAGGTTTTGGTACCAGGTCCATATGGGGAGGTTATCAGCCCCATGCTGTGGGTTTGGATGGAGCCAGGTAGGCATGAATTGTGTATGGTGGTGTGTGCATAGTCTTGTGGACAAGTGTCCATGTCCAGCAGACAGGGAGATGCCTGGCACAGCATGGACAGCTGTGGCACAACACGAATGGGTGTTGCTGCAGGCAGCTTGGAAGGCAGCACTCATGACCCTTTCCCGACCAGTGCAGCAGGATATTTAAGAAGACTCTGATGCTAGCAGCACTAAATATGTGCAGGGAGTATTGGTGCCTCTAGTTCTTCAATTGCAAGCCATGACCAAATCCTTTAGATACTGTAACTTTTCTTGAATTAAAAGCAACCGTACCCAATTCTTGCTGTAACAATAATGACCTATTATTCAATGTTATTGGTGATTATTAACGTCATTGTTTGCAGGAAACTGGACTGTGGTTCTCAAGTGACAAACCCAGCCCACTGATGTTCCCACATTGTTTACTTTCTAGTGAGATTGAAGGGAGGAATGACTGAGCAAGCAACAGCAGTCTGTGACAGCCCCGCTACAAGTACCATGTTGACTTCTGTCCCCTTCCCTGTCTCCTCACCAGGATGTTAACTCTGTAGCCTAAGGATGATGGATTGACTACCCTCAGTGACCTTCTTGTTGATGCTTTTGCTACAAAAATTTTCTTTCCTCTGAAACAGTGAAAGTGGATATAAGATACAAAGGAAAATGAATAGCAATGTCTCTTGACTCTCCAGTTGTTGGCAACCTATACCTACCTATGTGGGCAGATTGTTTCAGTCTGCCAAGCTGCCCACATGGGTTGGTGGCTCATGTGGCCCAGCTGAGGCTAAGTTATTGCTTTCCAGAAGAGTGACCTGAAGTAGTTGCAGTGCAATGGGAAATTTTTCAGACTGTTCTGGCAGCTCAAAGTCCTGGACAGGTTGTGTGTGGGAGAGAGACCTGGACATGATGGACAATAAAAGATTGGCCACTGCACAGGGATAGAGAATCATGAACAAGCTGATAATGCAGTCTCTTCAGACCTCCTTATTTCTGGACTTGTTATGGCTTGGAGTGCTACAGGCTAAATTTGGTCATGGGACTTCTACTCGAGCTGTCTAATTAATCTGTGAGTTCTGCACTTCGTGGCTGAGAGCTCTGATCAGCGAGAGAGTAAAAAAGCACTAGCAAGCATAACAACTGTCAGCATGCTCATCAGGAGGGACACACTCAGGAAACTCATGCTGAAAATGCAAGTGTCAGCACCCTGGGCCAAGCATCCCAGTGGGGAAGGGTAAGAAGATTATGTCCTCTGTGTATGAGGTACATAGGAAAGGGGATTTGGGAGAGGGGAAAGAACTGCTCTTCCCAGTGGTGTCCGAATTTGTGTCCAAGTGCAACACCTCCTCAAGGACCATCCACACTGACCAAAGCATATTGTGTTCCCCAGCCAGCTTGCTGAATCCATGGCCCTAAAAGGAGGCATTGGGCAGTTGGCAAGTCTGGCGTGACAGTTCTCCACTCCTGTTAGCCCTCCTGGTACTCTACATAATTCCCTGGACATCAGTCCAATCACACCACACTGCTTCTTTGGGGAACAGCTTTTCTTTCAGGAGAAAAGCTGTTTTATCTCAGTGCCTCATTGCAATATTTTACTGGTAGTAAAACACTGACTGCACCATCCCATTAGTCCCTCACCCAACCTTTGCAGCCAGAGTCTTCTGGGCTCACCAGGCATTTGCATCCCTTCAGCACATAAGAAACTCTCTGCTTCCCAGTCCTGTGTGTAACAGGGTTTCACATGGCTGGTCTTAATTGCAATGATATGAACCCAAACACTGAGGGAAGCCATGCTCCTCAAGCTCAGATCTCCTGAGAAGTCTGTATCTCTGTTTCCATCCAGGGTTCAGGTCAGTTTATTCACTTGGGCAGTACATGCTCCAATTCCCCAAAAGGCAGAAGCAGGTCCTCAGATCCTATGGGGAAGATGTAGTAGGAGAGATAGATGAACAAAGACCAACATGACCACAAACTGAGCCTTGGTTTTCCTGATCAGTCTGGAGATGCTCCATTTTCTGCTCCAATGACTCAAATCAGTTTGTTTCAAGCATTGCTTTAGATTTGTTGCTGATGGTTGTTTTGGGGTGGAGGGGAGCAGATCCTGGACACCTTTAAGGAAACTAATTGTCAGGTGTTGCTTCCTCGCCCTGGTCTGCAGGCCTTGGCTTTGAAGCTACTGCTGGCTCTTTGGTCTGGTTCTGCTTTTCTTTTGCAGGCAGGGCTGATTACAGCAAATCCCCGATCTTGAATCAGGGCAAGTTTTAATACTGTACAGGCCTTGTTTATGTAACAGCTGCCATCCCTCAGGGATGAATCCAGGACTCGCAGCACTAAAAGCATTAGCTGCTGCCACTGGAGCTAAAGATGTAACTCCTCTGGCTGGTAGCACCAGTACATTTATAGCCTTTAGAACAAATGCTGGAGGAGACTTATGACACACTAAAAAGTGGGTTATGCCTACTTAAGCATTTCATCCCACCACCGTACTAAGGGAGTATGTACTCATAGGACCACAGGTGTGAAAACACTCCTGATGCTGCTGCCAGCCATTGCCCAGAGCTAGTCTGAGTGGAGTGTACACATCATTACTTACCAGCAGTTTTCTACTAGCACTCATGTCCTCCCTTTTACTCTCAGACCTCCTCCAGCACTGGAGAAATAGAGGACAGAACAAGCGTAGGCAGGGCTCTGGCTCCCTTGGCTTAAACAACAGTCTCTGCTCATCTTTCTGAACACATTTTGTAATGACTTTGGCATAATGGAGGTTTATGTTCTTCTTCCTCTCCAGGCATGTGATTCAGAGTCTTTGGGCTTCAACATGTCAGCAGCTCAAAAACAGCCAGCCACCTCCAAAAAGCAGCTCTGTTTGCCTCCACAGCCCAGGGGCCAAAGACATGCTCACATTCAGAACAATTTCAGGTCAACACCCTAAAATATCAGTGTTTCACCTTGAAGCTTTAACATAGTTTAATTTTGCCCATCATTCATACTTTGTCCTTTCTGTTTATGCTGTTTAACTACACAGCTCGGTACTTGGACATCTACTCATCCCTACACTCCAGTGTGTTTGGTGCAGACAAAGGTCAGTTTAGTGACTGTTCAGGGACTTACTGTAAATTGCCTCCTGGCTTCTGTCTTAAAATCCACATTTTGCTGGGACATAGCATTTATAAAGCATGAAGTGCATCTTGAGCTCCTTCCCCAATAAAATACCAGTCAAACCAATCTGAAACTGCATGATTGTGAGCCCTGGGGAAGAGATTGCAGAAAAATGCAGCAGCCACATTTGTTCTTGGCTGCTGTACCAGGGCAAGGTATGTCTGTCTGTCAGTTCCCCTGTCCCAAAATGTTAAGAGCACCTGCAACAGAGCTGATTCTCAGTTTTTCTGGAAATAGAGTCAGAGGTCTGCAGGATGTGTGACCATATGTGTCAGGGGGCTCTGCAGGGATTCTCTGGTACTGTAAGGGTATCCTTGAATTGTTACTTGCATGGTCACACCTTTTACCTGTACTGCTGGCTTGTGGGCTTGGAGGGAATATTCTGGTCCACTTTTATTTCCAGATTCCCATCTCCCTTCTTTACCTGAGTTCATTTCAGCATTTCTATCAAACTGACTCTCACAAACATTCCTGACAGGAGAGCAAGGGCTGCGGTGCAAACAGGCACTCGTTATATAAACCACTTAAATGAGACATCAGCCAAATCTGGCTGGTGGAAGGAAGATGTCAGCTGAGGACAGGGTATTTAAACGCAGCAGGGGAAAAGCTACAGCTCAGGGTTTGTTAAGGATATTTACAGCCCTTTGTGAGAGGAAACGCAGCTGTGTCCATCTCCTTCGCTGACTCCCCTGAGGCGGGGGCTGGACACCCTGTGTCACACTGTTTTGGGGAAGCAGGATTGCTGGCTCTCAGCCACCACCACACAGGGACACACAGCCGCAGCTTCCATCCCTTTCAGCGAGCTAAGCTTGGCCGTGAAAGCCCTGGGACAAGTTCCCCGTCCCTTTAGGTTGTCTGAACAGGAGCTGGAGATGCACAGCAGGGGCTTGGCAAGGGAATCACGCCCGGCTCGTTGGGGAGCGCGCCGCAGGCCTGCGGCAGTGGCTACTGGGGCACGGCCGCTGCGCACAGGAGCTGGCACTGCGGCCCCGGCTGCGGCCAAGGTTAAGCCCCACATAAGGGCACGTCGCACTTTCCCCGGCCGAGGGGCTGGAGATAACCGGCAGTGAGTGACAGGCTGCCGCGGGCCGGCCGGGAGGGGCGGACAGAGCTCCTGCTCCGGCCGCCAGCAACGGCCGCCGCTCCGCCTCTGCAAACCGGGCAGCGCCCTGCGGCAGCCCCCGCTGCCGGGAGCGCCACGACGGGGGGGAACCGAGACACCCCTCGCCCTCTCCGGCACGGAGCCAGCCCTTCGGCTCTCCGTGCGATGTCCGAACAGAGCACACCCCGCTTCTTCCCACCGGCAGTGGCTCGGTGGAAGGACCCGTCCTTCCCGCACTGCACGGTACCGCCCGGTACGGCACGGCTCAGCACGGCACTGCGTTGTGCTGCGTTGCACTGCACTGCATTGCACTGCGCTGCCGCCCTGCCGAGCGGTGAGGTGAGGAGCGGAGAGGTGCGGTGCCCCGGTTCGGTGCGGTGAGCGATGCCCCAGTGCGATGCCGTGAGCGGTGCCTCGGTGCGCCCGCCCCGCCGCGGGGCCGCCCCGGCGGGCGGCGAACGTTCCAGACCCCCCACGCTGCGGCAGCGGCGGCGGGGCGGGGCTGGGCGGGGGGTGGCGGGGGGGGGGCGGGGGCA
>VXBT01004311.1:185667-234939 GCA_013400235.1 Oriolus oriolus | reverse complement strand
TGAGTGGAAACCTGCAGTACTGAAGGTGTGACTCATTCCTGTGCATGTCTGTACTTAATGATAGCTCAAGCCTATGGAGTAAGTGAGCAGAGCTATAGAGAAGGAATGTAGTTTTCTCTACAGTGTTTGTACTGACTAATTTTATCAAGAGATTGGTTTTGAAATACTTTGTACTGATGAATTATTGGATATATGCAATTTCAGACTCTTAACAAAAGATTCTGAGGATTTGATCTTCCCAGTCAAGTTTTTCAGCGTTTCAGCTAAATGCTGTAGCTATTGCTTTAATCTGTCAGATTGCATAATTGTATTTCAGAGATCCAAGCGAGTAAGTATGACAGCACTCTAGTGCATTGAGGATCATTGTACTATTTGATTACCTCAGGGTATGTTTAAACTAGTTCATGAGAAGTTAGTCTTGTGCGGACTTTGAAAATTATGTTATTACAGTCCTGTTGTAATATAAGTCTTTTACAATTGCTTACTGATTTTGATTTGGAAAATAAACTTCAAAAGTAGATGACTAAAAGTAACTGGTGTGTTGGGCACAGCACATAATGAAGGGGAATTTAATTGTTTTTCAGATACTTGAGGTGAAAACACACGTGTAAACCCTGGCGTTTAAAGAAGATGAAAGACATTGACATAGGAAAAGAGTACATTATACCCAGTCCTGGGTATAGAAGTGTGAGGGAGAGAGCTGACTCGGTGCAGCATGAAGAGCAGGAAGAGTCTAATTTTCAGCATTCTAAACTTAAGGTCAGTTTCTTTTTCATTGTTTGTTTTGCAATCTTTATGCTTATTAAATTGCTTGCAGCAGCCTTTTTGCTGTGCCAGCTCTATATAGATTTGCTGCATTGAAGGTCAATAATGAATATTGCCTATTGTGTGGAAGAGGTCATTCCAAGGGGTGCTGTAGCTATTTTGATAGCAGGTCTGAGCACCTATTAAGCATTTTTCACTCTTAAATCTGGCTTTTCAGTAACATTTGAAGGAAACATACTTTTTTTCTAGTATTCAGATTTTGATGTGAGTCAAGGAAATGTTTTAAACCTTTGTATTTTAGAGAATCATTACAACCAAACAAGAACAGTGAAGAACTCAGCACAAATCATGCACCATTCAGTACTGGCAGCTGAAAAAACTCTTAATCATGATGTGGTTGTTTTCAAGGATTAATTTTCTAAAGCAGATGTCTAGCTTGCTCTAGTAGCATGACTTTTTTACTTTTCCCCTCAGGTGGAAGTAATTATTATTGAATGCTTTCTTGAACATCTCTGTATTTAACATGGTGAGGTACCCTCATAATTCTAGTTTATTTTGAGAGCTGGGTCTTGAAATAACAGCTGGCTTAGAGTTAGCCTGTCATTGTTCTGAGCTTTTAATTTTTAGAGCTTGTTTTCACTGGGAAGAGTGCATATACTGTCAAGTGCTACAGGGGAAAAAAAAGGCTCAGAGAAATGGAAACACCCACGCTGGTGAAAGATATGGTCGGAAACCAATAACCCCTGCCAGCTGAGGAAGGTTAAAGATATTCCAGTGCTAGCATTCAGAGCAGCTAATATTTTCTTGCATATCCTGTTCTTGACCTTTTCTGAAATACTCGAAGGACTGATATATACATATATATATATACACACACACACACACACACACACACACACACACAGAGTAGATTTTTCTGAAGACAAACGAAGTTAACAGTGCTTCTGTGTGATTTTTGCAATGATGAATTCCATGCAGATGTGGATGCTTGCGGATGCTGGTCGTTCCATGTAGATTGCCTGTGACAGCGCTGGCTTGAGAGGGTTGAAAATGGGGGAACTTGCTGTATTTGTATGGAGGAATTGTGAAGACTTGTAAAAAGGCTTCGTCTTTGCTGCATTATAGTAGCTGCTGAGATACTCTGTATTTGAGCTGAAGGCTTACCTTGTTTCACTGGGTTTGGGGGGCTCCCAGTGCTGCACTGCTGTGTTTTGGGATTGGAGAGCTGAGCTCTGCAGCAGGCTGAGTGCAGCGAGCGCTCGCAGGCCCTGCAGCTCCAGTGTCCCCACAGGCTCTATGACTCAGCACAGTGCTGCTGACGGTGTTCGAGCAAGGTGGTGTCTGATTGCATTAGAGCAGGCACTGATGCAGAACCGAGCCCTCCGGAGTCATGGTGCAGATTTTTAACGGCCTTTATTATGTTGATGTCATGGACTTGCCACCGACCTTACCCTGTCCAGTAGCAACTCTGCTCTGTCAAATTACTGGTGACAACAGTGATGCCATTGGCAGGCAGCTCTGTGGCAGTGGAGTTCAGCAGTAGTCGTTGCATGTTCTCTCCCTCTCTTGGTCTGCATCATCTAATCAGGCTTTAACTTTTAAAGGAAACAATCCTTATCTTACCTGTAAATTTTTAATTAAATTAAATCAGGAAACCAGCATATTTGGATGATTTTTTGTTGTTATTGGTGGGGTTTTTTTGTTTGGTTTTGTTTTGTTTTTTTTTCTTTTGTGAAGACTGAAAGTAAGCCAAGTCCTGCATGTCTGTACAGCCTGGCATGAAAATCTCTAATTCTGAGGCAGCTTCAGGTCAGCTTAACTCTGTTGCTGGTCTTTTTTACCCTTCTACCACTACTATTTGATATGCTGCCTGTGACTACAGGGTAGTACATGCAGATAATTGATTGCCAAACAGGGATTCTGTAAACTTGTGATTACTGATGTAAGAAAAGGCCTTACCCAAGTTCATACCTTGAACTTTATCTGGTTTGTTCTCTTTGAGTAGAAGAATGAACTTAACTTGTCTTGCTAGTGGAATCTTCTGGTTCTGGTAGGTTGCCCACTTTACTTGATAGTTATCTTGTTTAGTATGCCAAGGTTGTGTTAATTTCTAGCTCAGACATTGGTACCATTTTTGTTTTGCTAGCCTTGCAGCTCGGGTGTATACAGTCCACAGACACAAACAGCTCTGAATTTTTTGCTCCATGTCAGTGAGATTAAATCCTGCTTACTTGCAGAATAGTAAGGTTAAATAAAAGGAGCTGTATTTATAACACCTTATCTGAGTTAGGCCCTCCTGTTTGTGTACAGGTTTTCCCCTTTCTAGTTGATGCACACTCTGGTTTCAGCAGCATACTTGGCTTAGGGAAGAGCAAAGACTTCCCTTTCATAAGGCTGAGCTTTGTTTGATTAAGCACTTTCCCGCTGCCAGTAAGAAAAGGGTAGAAGCTGTAAAGAAAGTGGTGTTTCAGAGGAAGAGAAGGGACTCTGCTACTGCGACTTTTGTGGAACCTGGATTGGGTTAGATGCCTAAACTGATTTGGCTCAGCTGGTGGCAGAACATAACGGAGGGCTGATGTGATGAGGAAGGGTAGGACCACAGCAGTTCAGATAGAGGGATAAATTGTAGTGGAACTCTGTAATTTGGACAATGGAGTCCAGTGTGCCATCAATAGAGATACTGTGATTCAAATTTCTTGTAGAAAATCTGGCTCAGGATTTGAGCTAGGTTGACCAGAAAATGACTAAGCTGTAAGCATGATCTGTATTGCCAGGAACAAGCTGCAAGCAGATGTAGGCTGCTACTTCACCACTAACTTCAGATCTTTGTGGAATGCAGGTTTGGGACTATTTTGCAGCAGACTTTCACTGCACGAGGTAGACTTCTTGCTAACATGTTGCAGAGGTACCTTATAGGGTGAGGCAGAAGAATCCTCTGTGCTCTGGGGACAGTAGTCAAGGGCCACTGGTTCATGGCCAGTGGTGATGACCACTTCTGGCAGGGCTGCAAGTACATTTGACTGATCAATAATATGACTCATTGGGGGGTTTTGTTGCCTATATTCCTGCATTTTCTGCATCCTTCTTAACCTGAAGCAGACAAATCTAGTTGATTTTCTGACCATTGGTTTTATAAGTGAAAGACATGTTTTACTATTGAGCCAAGGTCCCAGATCTTTTTTGTATGTCTCTCTTCTTTGCATTGCATAAAGATATATTCAGCTTTCGATTTTCTCTCCTGAAACCTCAATTCTCGTGTTTATTTCCTGCTGAAAGGTGCTGTAAAGTGTGTTCATGACAATAGCGAAAAAGAACTTGCAATTCTTTCCTTGGAAGCTTAAATGCTGCTTGGTCACAGCTTGAGAGATCACATCTTTGAAAGACAGGAGCTTTTCAAATAGGCTTCCTGGAATCATAATTGAAATAATTCTGCAATATAAGTAGGTCTAATCCAACATTTCCTGGTGCTTAATAGGAATGTTGCTATAGAAATATGGACCTCTGAAACAGGCACTTTGGGACTGAAATTCAAGAAAAAAATTTATTCAGCTTGTGAATACATGTATTCACCTCATGAATAAGTGTCTGCAGTGTGTTCTGATAACAATTGATTTTTAAGTCTTTGGAGACCTTAATGTAGCTTACAAAACAGGGTCTTAACTACATGTTCCCACTGCATAGTACCATACTAATTGGGCTTATTGTATGTGGGGACATGCCTCTGCTGGAGAGCTTGTAGGTGCACTTGCTGCCTAACACTGTAGTGAGCAGTCTTCATCTGTAAAAGCTGTTACGTGACCAGTGAGTAATAATTAAGGGATGTTTTGCAATATTGATTTGTACTTACACCTCTAGGACTTTCTGTTCTCAGAATGTGCCTGTGCCCTTCAACTTGCAGCTGAAGTAATTGTATGTTGTTTTTCTTATGGAAGCAATGTGTCCTGGGGAGGACAGATCCCACTGTGTCCATGAAATATGCTATAAAATGATGGATGAGGAAGAGAAATAATTCGTTCTTGAAATGCTTTTGGAATAGGCTTGTCTTAAATGTAGATTTTGTGTTTATTTGATGGAATAGCAGGCAATGAAGTTTGCTTCCCTACCCCATTACATTTACAGTGGAGGAGGATATGAGAGTGAGCTGCTTCTACGATACACAGAGCTTGTGAGAACTCAGTTCTTGGAATTTGGGTTCCTATGTTAATGATGCTGTGCCACTTATTTACAAATTGTACTCCAAGCTGTAGTTGGTTCTGGCTGGAATGTACTGTTTAGGATCAAGTTCTTGCTGCTGAAGGATAATGACTGCATGTGTGATAAATCTCAAGTGCAAATTGCTGCATTTCAAGGCGCCAGACAGGAAAGGTAGAGGTTACTTCAAACATGCAGGAAATGTGTTGCTAACTTTAGTTATCAGAAGCCCTACTAATATTCCTGTCCTTACCTTGATCTCTTGTTTTTCAGGTTTGTCTCTCACATCTTTTGCCCAAGACAGCAGGGAATGTGATCAGAACTTGCTGGAGTTGATGTAAATCCTTCAAGCACTGGTAGCTTTGAAGTGATTTATCACTGACTATTTAAACAGATCAATTTTGCCTCAACTTCTCTGAAGCATCTGAAGTGTCTGAGTCAACTGAACATCAGGTTAAAAATAGGGGTGTGAGTGTAGCCTGGGTACTGCTGCCTTTGCACTCCATGCTTAGAGCAGTTCTAGACAGCTTAACTATAAACTTTTATTTGTAGCTGAAGCTGCTGGATGTGTCTCCATTTTTCTAGATGATTGCATATTTTCATAACCAAGTAAACACTTCTTGTTTTACTTTTTCAAGTCAAATGGAAGCAAGATTTTAAAATCTGGTTTTTACAGCAGTTCTATTATCTTTGAGAACTTTGAACACAGTTAGACTAGGTGCAGTAACATTCATGGTGCTTTCTAAAGATGCATTAATTCCGTGATATCCCCAAAGAACTGAATGTATTGGTTACAATCATGTTCTGTTAAGTTGTTTTACCATTGAACTTCTGCTAATAAAGCACTCACTGACAGTAATCAGAGAGAATCAAGTGATTCTGTCAAGGTTCACTTGATAGAAGATCCTAGAATTGTTTGTTGGTGTATGTGGCTGTATTAGCGGGGACTGAGAGATGCAACAACACGGAAATTCAGCAAGAGAATGAATTATTTATTAATTTACAATTCCATGTATATATCCTAGTTCCTTAAAGCGATTGGACAGTGTTCACATTTCTCCTAGGGTGATTGGTTAAAGTCCTGGACACCCACTTTATTATATTTCTTCAATGTACCATAAACAGAACTTAACAAAAACACCAGATGTGAATGCTATTTACAAAACCTACCTTACTGTTTTCATAGCTTGCACGATAAAGGAAATGTTCTCACAGAATTACAGCAAGGAGCTAGGAAATTCTTCTACTAGCAGCATTTCAGTATCCACAGGTGTATGCTTGAGGATGACCCTCTAACGACACTGAAGAAGGGGTATCTCTACCTTGTCCTCCATGCTTATATGTACATATCACCATCTGAGAAAGGAGCATATCCACAGTCATGTACCAAAAGTTTATCTGAAACTTGGAGGAGGGTTTATGGTATCAGAGAAGCCTTCCACGTAACAGGAGGAACACAAAGGTGAAATCTGTGGCTGGGCAGAGACATTTTCTAGAGGAATATTGATATTCTGGGTAATTTACAGCTTCCATTGGAATTTGACTGCCTTCCTCAGTGCACAGCCGTCTTCTAAGTGTTAGCCACATTATAAAACCTCAGCTCTGACCACTTGCTGGTATTGTCTTTGACTGCTATTGGTTGCTGTTCCTTTGTTCAGAGCAGATTTCTAAATCAGCCTGCTCATGACCAAAAGTGTGTAAGGAGTAGAAGAGCTATCAGTGAAGGAAATCTTGCAGTGTCTTTTCCATGGTAGTGTTCTGTATTAGTGCTGGAGACGTTCTGCCCTATGGCTGTTTCAGAAACTCAATGTACAGCTGTAAGAGTTTCCAGAAGTATTTACTGCACTTATCCCAAACTACTGGTGAATTTAGCTTGAAGCAACTTAAAACTCACATATATGCAGGGGGTTCTGATGCCTTTGGACACTGAGATGGTAATTAGGTTTTGAAAATTTGTATCCTAGTGACAAGGAATAGTCAGTTGTGCTCTGAATCCCATACTGCAAACAAGCTGTTCCACAAGCAAAATCTGTGTTTCAGTTGTTTTTGAGGATGAAGGTTAATTAATTTCAAAGTCAACATGTTTTGAGCCCTGAAGTGTTTAGTTTGAGTTTCCTAGATTACTGTTTGCCATTTGAGTGGGGTGCCCCTTGCTTTTGGAAGCATGTGTGGATACAGGAAGGTGAGTTCAATACAAGGTTGTTGTATTAGGCTTGATAAATGCTGCAGTGTCACAGCTTCTGCTGTCACTTATTGGTGATTCCGCTCAATAGAAGTTTAAGTTCAAGGCCTCCCTGGATACTCCAAGTGTTGTACAAAATTCACCTGTGTAGCTTCTACAGTGACCTGGCTTTAGCATGGCCTGAGTAAAGGTTGTTACTGAAGAACACCCTCAGCATATGGGAGGTTGTCGAGGTGATTCAGGAGAGCAGAGCTTACCTGAGCAAGGCAGGAGCCAAACTCTCAGCCTGTGCTCTGCTAGGTTGATCTGCTTAGTGAGAAGTTGGTTTCCTGTCTTTGTGGTCAGAGATGTGTAGGTGCTAATTCTAAAGCTGGTTATTTCCAGTTCCACAGGAGTCTGCTGGCACTGTGCATGAGCTATGTAGCTCCAGTGCTGGATGATCAATGTCCATTGAATGAGTCCTAGGACCTTTGCTTATGAGTTTATGAGTAATGGTTTTAATGTAAAACAAAAGACAGGGATTCATGGATACCACAAGCCTAAGCACGTGTGCAGCTGCTTATCAGATGCATTCATAGCAGCTAAAGTTGCAAAATCCTAAAATAAACACTTCATGCCGAACTCTATTTCTTGGATTGCAGGAATAAGTGGATTTGCTAGGAAAGAGTTGAGAACATCTCACCTCAGTGCTGATGCTGGCCAGAATTCAAGGGCAAGGTAAAATAAGAAATATTCCTGTAAGAAGCTGATATACCTGTCCTCACCAAGGACTTTCTGTGCCTCAAGTGAAAGTGCTCAATATGTGTGACTAAAATACTCAGACTCATCAGATGTGCATACTCTGACCTTGTTTGGCTACAGAGCCTTGACATCAGTACCAAGCTCTATTGGGAGACTTCTGCTTTAATCTGAAGATGCATAAACTCAGGCTAGCTTTGAAACCATGACTCTAGGGTTAGTACAACTTCTGCTAATCCTGGCCCAGAAAAGTAATGGCAGATCTTGTGTAATCAAGTCACATGTAACTCTGAGAGTGAATAGCTGGACTTCAAGCTTTTCCATCTCTGAACTGTTGTGGTAAATCAGAGCATGTTTCTGAACTGTTAATTTGTATCTCTTAAGAGAAATATGGCACAGCTGTACTTATTCCTGTATTTGGGTATGTGTTTGGTGCTGTGAAGGGCTGTTCTTCTGTGTAGCAGAAACTAGGAAGGCAGCAGAGACATGAGGTTTCATTTATACTCCCCTTTTCAGGAGGTTGAAGAAAATAGAGGCTCTGACTTCTTGACCTGGTTCTTTTCAGCAGTTCTGGAAGTTGTATCCCTAATTTTTAGGCATCTGACACTATATTATGGTCTCACCTTGGTGCTGTGTGAATTCAGCTGTGCTGTCTGTACTTTGCAATCAATGTGTGCAGGTGCCTAAAGGATCAGTGCCTCCTTCCTCATGCTCACTGTGTCTCTGATCTAGCCCAGTGCCTGTTCCTTGCTGCCTCAGTGTCAGGGAGACAGCTGGTATGGGTGGATGATGTACCAAACTAGTCATAAATAGGCTCATGTTTTAATCAGGCAGGGTATTATAAAGTATCCTAGCTACAGAGAAGGCTGGGAGCCTAATGCTGCAAATCCCCTTGTTAATATTTTTATAGATTGTGTACGGCATCAAATCCAGTGAAAGGAGAAGAGAATTGTCTTAGTAGAGTATAAAGTTCATAGTGCACTTGCTGCTTCACCAAGAAGCTGCAGGCTTGACAATGTTTGGACCTGCAAACTTATTTAATTTTCAGATGCTCCTGGGTTTGGTGGCTTGGACAGCAGTGCTTTAGGGGTTGTGCTACCTGCAAAAGCAGTGTATATACCCCTTACTACTTTCAAGTGGGATTATACTTGGACTCAGAGGAATTTCTGAGAAGAAGAATGTAACTACAACTTCAGAGAATCTTTTCCTAGACTCTTGTTTTATTTTAGTTGTGCTTAATCTAAAGGGAACAGTTGATTATTTTCTTCCCTTCCCCTGCCCATGCAAACTAATAACTAATCTTGTTTTGCAACACCAATCTTTTAATGAAGTCTTAAGTATTTTTAAATTGCTCTTCATCCTGGAGTTGAAGTATGGAGAATAATTTAAGCACTGAGCTGAGCTGGTGATCATATAATTCTCTTTCTCATCACATGCCCACCTAGTTCTGAGCTCTATTGTGCTGGTCTGCAGGTTTCCCATTTGCCTCTCCTCGCTGGGAACTTTAATAAAGGGATGAGGAGGCCTGCTGAGCTCTGCCTGCTAAATGCAAGAGGTGGGAGTTCTTGTTCTGCAGTGTTGCCAGCTCAGAGACCTTTGCTACTTAAATCAAACAATTCTAACTTTATGTAATACTAAGTCAAGTACAGTAGCTTTTGTATCCTATGTCAGCTGCAAGGATTAGTAAAAAAGCAGTTATAGGTCTGTTCTAGTTTCATGTCAGCTGCTGGTAGCACCAGAAGAGATGCAGCTTCTTCCCTGCTGTGATCTGAGCCCTGGAAGATGTTCTGCCTTATGGAAGAAGGAACAATAGCTGGTCGGTGGGTGGGGTTTGGGTTGTATGCACACATCAGATTCTTCCTCTGCAAGATGAGTAAGAGATGGAAAAATCTGTTCTGCTTTGCCTCCGGTCTTGTCTGGTTTTGCAGTTGGATGATGTTACAGTTGTCAAACCAGTAATTTGCTACCTTCTCTTAAATAGGAAGTTGTAATAGGACTGTGTGAAAGGCTAGAATCTCCCTAGGTGGCTTTTTCCTTCCCACCTACATGACAGCTCTCTCCTTTTTTACCTGTTCCCCATCCTCAGATGCCCATGCTGCCTGCTTATCAGGTTTTCAGAAGTGTGCAAGTCCGCATATTTGAGTTTGCTTGCCTTTCTGAGTAAGGTTCCTCGTGCTCTTCTTGCTTCCTATGGAACTTCTGACACCATGTGTGTATGACAGCTTTGTAGCCTGGCTTGTAAATTTCCTGCATTTTCATGACCTTGGATTGTGGATTTGGTATGGCTCTCTCTAACTTAATGAGCAAATAGTTTCCCGTTGCCCCTAAACCAACTCATTTTCCTCACCTCACTCAGGCTTTCTGTGTTGTGTCTTGAGCCAACCATGTAGTCTTTCTGACTCTCTCATTATCCTATGTGCTTACGATTTCTATGACCAATTTTTTGACTGGGAAATCATGCTAACAGTTGCTGGTAGGGTTTTGTTGTTTTCCTAAGCTGTAGAAAGTCAGATGAGGCAGGTGTGCTCTGTGGTAGCAGCACCAGCTGTGCTTCTCTTTCTCTGCCCCTCAGTGACCCACCCATGAAAGAAGATCATGTGTGCAGTGACAGTTCCTTGGTACTCTCCCTACTCTTCAGGATTGCTCCCAAGATTAAAAATTTTAACTATTTCATTAATCTGTTAATTCTTATAGTAATTTATTGAATTGTATCAGCTTGTACTCAGGTGTGTCAGAGCTTCATGGCAGGTGGAGTGCAGAGCTATTATGCTCTGTTAGGAGATGCCTATGGCTGCCGAAAATTTATATGGCATCCACCAGCTATTAATAAGATGTTGGATCAATGGTTGTTCTTGCCATCTGCATGTATTTAGTAAGCCATGGTATGCTTAACCTATGTGAGTTTAATTCTCCAATGTTTAGTCCATTTACGCATTTGAACTTTACAGTATCCTATGATAGAGAATTCTAAATTTAAGTGTGCCTTGTTCTTTTGTTGTAAGAACAGTTGGTGGTCACTCTATAGTTCTCTTTCTTCAGGCTTTATGGACCTCTCAAATAACTCTACCTTTATTCCTTTTTTCTATCCAGCTGAAAAAATCTTAAGTTTATGCTATTCCAAACCCCATTGTTATCATTGCTCAGGGAAAGTAAGTTTAAGTATAATACCCTATTTGAGCTGAAGTGACAAGGGACAGAGTCTGGTGTTCAAAAAGGATGCAAACCCTAGGGTTTTTTAAGTGGTATGGTATTGTTTTCTGCTTTATCCTTTGTGTCTTTTGTAACAATTCTTCATTGTTTTTTTGACCTTTTGTTGATGCTGAGTAGTCATCTGCTGTTTCTCAAGAAATGTCTGAATGAGTCTTCCTCCTCCGGTTAACAATATCTGATTTAGGCTTGTTTTGTTTCTGTGAGCATTTCTTTGGAGTTATCAATACTCAGTTCATTGCTTGTATTGGCTTATTAATAAGTTGATGAATTAGAAAAAGTGTGGTTTTAGTTTTTTTTTAATGTTTATTAGACGTTTATTTCAATAGCAGAGCTGGAGTCTGTGGTAGCACAGTAGTAACGACTCAAGGCATTGGTTTCCAAGAAAACTGTACACATGTGCAGGCAAACAGGAAACCTAATCAGAAACCTAAATTAACAGTGTTGGGGTTGTTTGGGTTTTTTTCACTTCAGTCTTTTGTTCCTGGAGTGTGTTGTAGAACAGCTTAGGAGCCTCACTTCTTCCTGATAAACTCTGCTTTGAAGATTTTCTAATCTTCAAAGAGCTATGCAGGACTGTAGAGTTGTTCTTAAATCTTAATTGTACAGTGGTGTGATGCATTTGTTTCTTGATAGTCTTACATGAGGGATTTTGACTATCTTGCCAAGATGGAGATGAGCAATGCTCTCGACTAGGGGTTTGTGCTTGTGTTTGCCTCTATGGCAAGACATTATAAAGGCCTTTCAAAAGCAGTGCCCTAGTCTTTATCAATGTAACTTTTCCACCTTTGCTGAGGGAATTCTCTTGAGCAGCTCTGGAGAGTTTAATTATTTTTCACAATCATTGTTTATGAACATTATCTTCGGACTGCCTAAAACCCTTGCAATTGTGCTTACTTATTAAAAAGCTATTCTTGTTTCTAAGAGGTGAAAACCTACTTTTATGCTCATAAACATAGTGTTTTCTGTTTTGGAAGACTTTTTTTTTTTTTCACTTATAGGTACTTCTTTTGTGTGCTCTGAAAAACAATGTTTCTGCACCTAGCTTATGGCATCGCTAAGAACCAAGTGTGTTATCAGCAGCAAGATGTTTGGGCAGATCTGCCCAGGGCCTCCTACGAGGGTAATACAACAAACCAGTTAAGAATTCCTTTGCTGCATCCAGAAAAGCAGTGGTGCAGAACTCTTCCCCACTACCGACTCCTTTGGGATGTTTATGGCAGATCTCTTATTAATGCTGATTTGGATAGACTTAGTAAGGCAGTGTTGCCTTGGTGAGTCAGTAATTTAATATAAATTGAGTGAGGAATCTTTTAACTGCAATTTCAAGTACTGTGTATTTTTGAGTCACTCCATGTGTCATAAGGTTTTAATGTTCTTTTGTTTTCTTGGTATTTGGCTGTCTTTTGTTACCATAGCTTTAGGTGATAGCTTAGCAAATATGCTTTTTGAGATAGAACCGTGGATTGTTGACAGCATGCCTAGGCTCTATTTAAGTACTTAAGTAAATAAGGGACAGATTTATGACATTATCAGTTTCCTGTTCTTATCCTTCACATGGGTGGAAGCAGTGTCTTAGTGTGCTATACTATTACGTCTTAAGATAGTACAGACAAAGCCTATGATAAATAGTGGCATTTCCAACAAAAATCACAGTGATGTGGAAGTCAGGAACCAAGTGCTTGCATTTAGTGTTTGCAGATACTTTGTTTTTAGGAGGCTACAATGCATTACAGTTGCTTCTTTTCAAGGAAATAAGGTAACTTGGCTCTGATAAGGCAACTAATAAAGGTAGAATCATAGTATCTTTGTAAGACATTCGGGAAGATTTTTACCTCAGAATTATTTTTCTAAAAAATTAGCTCTACTACAATAAACTACAATACAAGCAGGTTCTGCAATAAACATGGTTCTGCAATAAATGACACTTTAAGTTAGCAGAACCAGTTGAGGGCCCTCTGCCAGTACAGATAACAGGCTCACCACCTCATGTAGTTTTGCCACATCTGGCTGCTCATCAAAGGATTTGTTTGAACTCTGCAACATTTTTACTATCCTGTATCACTGTTGTTTCTCCTCTTGGATTAGCATTTAAGTCTGCCTTTCACTGGGGCTGTGGAAACTCTCCCTGAGATAAGGTTTGCCTTTTAAGTAAGTGGTTGTTATTAAAGTTGCTGAGCCATTGAGAAGCTGTGCCTGGGAGCAGAGAAAATTGTCATCTCTGTTCCATTTAGATTAGGGAAAAAGAGAAAAAACAGGAAACATGATGAAAGGAAGTACAATTCTGCTTAGTGCATATTTGGGTTTTTTGATCTAATCTAAAGTGTTTTTGAAGAAGGGACTTTAGTAGCATTCTGAAAATACTCTGTATTTTCTGTGGATAAGAATATCTAAATTATCCTAAGAGGGTGTAAATTCATCAAGAAAATGTGTCTTAATTTCACTGCATAAGCCAGTCACTGATTTCCTGAACTGATGTCACAGGTGCTTGATGTTGTAATTTTTCTGTATCGTATTTCCTGTGGCAGGATTAGTCTGGTCTGTCCATTTATCCTTTCAATGCACAGGCACAATACTGGTACTAATTTGTTTTACCAATGCAGCAGTCTAATGCAGGTCTAGAACCTTCCATGGCTTTGCTGCCAGGATGAAGCCTGTGGTCTGAGACATTGAAATGATTGTGATTTGCTGCACAATAATTTGCAGAAGAAAGAGGTGCAAAATTGCTGAAGTTGGGAGTCATGGACTTCAAATGTAGTTTTGAAGTCTGAATCTGTTGTCTTTCTTATAAAAGCAGATTGAATGCCAGGATGCCTTGGAAGCAGCAGCTCGGGCAGAGGGCCTGCCACTGGACACCTCTGTGCATTCCCAGCTGAGAATGCTGGACGAAGAGCACCACAAGGGCAAATACCACCATGGTCTGAATGCACTGAAACCCATACGGACCACTTCCAAGTACGTCTTTAGGCTACCACAGAACTCATACAGCGTTTGCTTTTCAAACCAGTCACAAAGCAGAATTGCAGATGTAGGTCTGCTGACTGGTACTGGAAACATCAGAATTTGTTTAGCAAGTGTGGCTGGCACGGACCATTTGGTACTCTGAGTGCTTTCAATGAGAGGAGGCTTTGTTTTTCTTGAAGATTTACATTTCCTGTTTCCTTTTTCATTTGTTTGTGATTTTTTTTTTTCAATTCTTTTAGACACCAGCACCCTGTTGATAATGCTGGGCTTTTCTCCTCCATGACCTTCTCCTGGCTCACTCCTTTGGCCCACAGAGCATACAAGAAAGGGGAATTGTTTATGGATGATGTATGGTCTTTATCAAGGCATGAGTCTTCAGATGTCAATTGTAGAAGGTAAAGACATCTAGTTCCTTATTAGTTTCTTGTTTCTATTTATTATATGTTAGTTGGCAGGCAATGGTATAGTGTTGCCCTAGAAAAGCAGCACTGATACTTTGTTTTGCCTCTCTCAGAATGGTGAAATTCACCTTCATCTTTCAGAGACCACTTTCTCATGCAGCCCAATTTCTGTAGCCTTGCTGATTTCAGTGAAATTAGAGGATTATATCTTCTACAGGAGTGTCTTGCAATTCTTCTGATTTTACATGGCTTTAATCTGTTTTTTATTAAAAGAAATTTTTTTCTCAAGGCTACAGTGAAAAAAGTCTTGTGCTAAAATAATGAGAAGTAATACTGTCAGTAGCAAGGTGATTTGAATGTAGATCAGATCTTCTGATCAGGCTAACCTTCTATGGCTAATGATGATTACTTCAGTCAGTTCAGCAAAGAGAGGCTGTGACAAGTCAGTGTATTAAGATTGCCAAAGGGACTCCAGGCAAAAAAAAAGCATTGGGTTTTTCATCCCTCTGTCATATGGAAGTAACACTGTGTAGGTATTTCTCTTCACCTCACAGAATGTACCAGAATGTATTTATTTCTCGTATTATTTTCTGTTGTTCTGAGCTAGACAGTGCTTAGAGTTTTAACAAAGAAGTACCTATGAGGCTGTACCTTCTCTCATGGTGAAAAATTTATGAAAGGAGCCTTCTCTTTTTATTAGGCTGGAGAGATTGTGGCAGGAAGAACTGAAAGAAAGTGGGCCTGATGATGCTTCTCTCCGGAGGGTTGTGTGGATTTTCTGCCGCACCAGGCTCATCCTGTCCATAGTGTGTCTGATGATCACGCAGCTCGCTGGTTTCAGTGGACCAGTAAGTAATATCCATCCTTTTTTTAACAACCCCAGAGGGCTCCATCTCATGCCCAACTGCAAAATCTTAAGGTTTCATTTGCAGAATCACTTAAGTGTTTTGACTAGCTAGAAATTTTGGGGCAAAATTCCAGAGCGATTCAATAATCCAAGATAGGTTTCCTACAGCTGATGGATCAGTTGCTGAATACCCAGGCAAGTTCTTGGAGAAGGGAGGGGGGAGTTTAGGTATCCTGGAGGAAATGGACTTTTTGATTTTTCTCTTTGGTTTTGAGTATAGTTTAAAGTTCTTCCCTAACTGCATCAGCTTAACTGCGTAATTTCCTTTTTTCATAGGATTCTTATGTGCAGGTCTTCTAATTGTTTTTATCTTGGAAATTCTGTAAATTTATCTTGGAATAAAATTCAGTCTGATAAAACTCTAATCTTAAATTATTGGCATTAATAACTGTCTTCAAGAAGTGGACCGAAACAATTCTATGAGAGCGCTGCTTAAAAACTAATGTGAGCAGGTCTCAAGAAGTCTGTAGGCATAGTCTTTACTGATCCTACAGAGAATGGCCAGACAGGTTTCATGTAGAAGTGTTAGAAAACGTTATTGCCTCTAGGAACGGCTGCTGTTTGTTGCTAAGGGTCGTATTGAAGATAACAACATGGGACTTGACATTCACGCCATTTTTTGTCACCTGTTTGTTGCACATGCTGTGCAGATTTGAAGTTGAAATTTTGACTAAATTTATTCTCTACACATTTCCCTTGAGGAGTAGGAGCAGTATTACTGCTAGTAGTACACGTTTCAGTGTGCTGGTAAGCTGGAGGTTCATTTCTTGGGTAAGTACACTTGGGTGCGCTGTTAGGTGAAATGTCTTTTTAAAATGTTTTCCTGCTTTTAAATGTCTTATCAAAATGATGTTCTGTTTTTTAAGTCTTCTTAAAGTTTGCCTTGTTTCATGTAATATGAATAACAATAAATGTTTTTGTGGTATTGTTTTCTTTGTAATATTTTATAGTTGTCTCTATTATAAAATATATGAACATACTTTGGTAATTAACAATAAATAATGATTAAGGTTTTAACAGCACTAGCTTTTCCCAAGAAGAGCTTCTGTCATTGTTTCACTACAGGGCTTGAGGAGCTGCTTTTATCTTTAGCAAAGAACTTGCAGCAGGGTTACCCCTAATTTCTGTAGTGTAATGTTCTCAAATTGTCTCAGCCAAACTCCTGAATGAGAGAGAGTGAGAGGGGAAAGGAAAAAACAAACCAGCTTGATTAGTTTGGGGCTACTGCTGCAATTGATGCTCAATGTGGGTAACTTAAAATTATTTATGGACAGTTGCCCATTTACAGACAACCTTATTCATTTCTCTGAATAAGGCACAATTCACTTTTGGTTCCACCATTTGGCATGAAAATAAGTCTTTACCATCCCTCCTCCCTGTTTTTAAAAATGGCGTGCCTCAGGGATATGCCTATGCTGTCTCCTCAGAAGTATCAGTGCTTTCTTGTATTGTTATACCCTTTCAGTCACCTGAAGGTGAAAAGGGAGATCAGGAAAAGCGCTTGACTTGACCTCGTGTATTGGAGGAAAATTATAAAAGTGGAGTTAAACACTACATTAAAATTCAAAAATTTTAACTGAGTGTCTGTGATCTTGAAATGCCAGCAAATGGCTGTGGCTTTGCTAATGAGCACTGTGATGGTTATAACTGGAGAGGAGTTGTTCAAGACTTCCTGTGTGGACTCTTTTGCTTTGGTTTGCGTGTGGTTTTTTTTTTTTTTTTTTTTTTTGTATCAGATCCTTCAAGGGTCTTCCTCTTTTTTTTATTTTGATAAATTTTGCATCTGGCACAGAATCTAAACCTATAACCTGGTGAGTCAGCTGCATGTGTCAGACTGCCAGATAACCATCAGAATGTACTAGTATAGGTGATATACTATTTATCTCCAATAAATACTTGCTGCTATTTGATCAGCTACCAAAACTTCCAAGTTCTGGTTGAGCAGCAAAGAAATTTTTTGATTACTAAACATTATGAGTTTAACTCCAGGTCTGAACAATGTACCTGTTTGCAACTGTTCAGAGCTATTCTTCCCATTTGGGAGATGGGGAAACCTGTTATCTTAGTGGAGCACAGCTTGACAGTTTGGTCAGTTATTGGAGGGGGGAATGGTAAGCTGCAGGAGGTAAGTTTTCCAGTTTCCCAGTTGGCTCCAGCTGCAGCCTGCCCCGTGCTGTCGCGCGCTGGCTGCAGCAGGGACGCCGGCTCTGCAGTGGGACCAGTGACAGAAGCTGTTCTTCAGCATTTTCAGGATGGCTGTTTTCTGCGTCAGGATGAGGCATTCCTGCCGGGCAGAGCCACCGCCAAGAGCAAAGGTAAGGTAATGTTTATTCCATGGGAATGCTTAAGACAGCCGAGCAGCTTGTACCAACCACTACGGTAATAGCCACAGGAGCTCTTTTTCTCCCCTTAGCTTAGTGTATATTCTGTAATGTTTTTGTTTTGTAATAAGTTTATGCTGGATTCTTTTCATTAAACTGATATGAATTTGAATAGTATTTGTTCAGATGTAAATGTTAATTTTCTGTGACTTTTTTCCCCTCCCTTTTCAAAATTCTTTAATCTGCTGTTTCCTCTTTTCTTTCTTCCGGAAAAAAAAATAAATTGGGGTATAATGTAAGCTGGTCTCTATTACATCATGGGAGATGCTGAATCTATAAAATAGTGCTGCAAAATTGCACTAAAGTTTTGGGAGGAATGAGACCCCAGGAAACATCTGCTATCTTTATACATCCTCTCTTGGAGACTTTCAGCAATGCTGTAGTGTGTGAGAAAATGCTCGCAGTCTGCGACCATGCTGAGTTACAGCTCGTGAGGGAAAAGGGGGATATTCACCCCAATTGCTCAGTGACTCGGTTGCATACGTTGGATTGAATACTGGAAAAAGAAGTCAGTAATCTCCACAGTAACTGCAAACCAACTGTATGCAGTTGTGATCCAAACAATCGATGTAAAATTAAATCCAGTCAGGAGAAAGCTGGAATGCAATAGATCTGTGAATGTGAGCTCCTCACATTTGTTCAGTGATCGGTATGTAAATTTTCTCAGTGGCCATTCTAGAACCCGATGGACATCTGGCTTTAATTCACACCTGTGAAAAAGAGCAAAATTATTTACAGCATGTTTCCTTGGTTCTGATGTGCAGAATTATTTTCCTCTGAACAGATGAATTTGATCTCCATTNATTTTTTTTTCTTTTTTTTTTTTTTTTTTTTTTTTTTTTGTTATTTGGTGCTGGGCTGTAGCTATCAAAACCTTTGCTGGAGTAGTGGGGTTTTGTTTTTTTCCTCTCTCTTCAAACTATACAGAACTCTTACTTGCAAAACATGATTTAGCCAAGAGGACTTCAATGGACTATGATGTGAAAGTCTTCTCAAATATTTCCTTTGGTCTCAGATTTTTTTGTTGATTTTTGTTGTGGGCAAAGGTAATTCTCTACTCTGTACTATTATATCAAAAAGCACCAGTATCTTAAAACACCATTTGCTGAAAAGCTCTCTAGGAAATCTTTTGCTGTCTGTGAAGCCTTACTGTAGGATACTTTTGAAACCAGATTTCAGAATTTGTGCAGCCTCAGAAGCCTCCTGTGTTGGTACCTTCAAGTTTGACTTCTTTTGGACTTCGTGAACAAATACCATTCTGGTTTTGTATCTTTGTAATTTTGTGTGTAGATTCAAATCTAGCTTATGTTAGAAGCTGAGACTGACTGTTAGATATTAGCCCTTTATAATTATTCTGTATGTGCAGATTGTATGTTGATACAATGCTCTACCTGTTGTACAGTGTTTTTGAGATGTGTTTAAGATGATGTTTCATTTCAAATAAAAGCCTATTGTTTCGCAGTTAATAATATTTAATGCTGGTGATTGTGAATTATATGATGTTATATTGTGCCATTGGACCACCAAGAGCTGGAGTTGGGAATTGGTGGTTCTGGGGGCTGTCCTCTTTCTGCAGGTGATGTTTGAAATGTGATTCCTGAGGTAAAGTGTTTATGTTCTTGGGGGGAGAGGGTATGGGGAGGGATTGAATGGTTAATTTTTTTTGTCTTTTTTTTTTTTTTTCTCCCCTGTCCCCAATGATTTGTGGTATTGCGTACCTCGTGCTTTCTGCTTGTTTTTTTCTTTACTATTAAACTGCTGATGTTTATTTCCAGGAATGTTTTGCAAATGTCCTTCTCACTCTTCCCCTCTACAACTGTAGGTACATTGTTCCTTTTTATCAAATAAGCACGTTTGAAGCAAACCAAAGATAAAATAAAAAAGGTCTTAATGTCACGTAAAGGAATGTTTCTTAATGTGTGCAGATGTATAAGTAGTGACTATATTTTAAAACTCTTCTATATGATAATGCATTGCTTTCAGCTAACTGACACATTTATGTTAAGTTAGAAGACATGGAGGATTAGAAGCGTGCTGCGAGGAATATGGTTCCAAATTAAACTCTCTTTACTTACTAAATTTGACTCAGTGCTTGGCTCTCAGCAGGGCTTTGTGTTACAGTACTTCTTGTATTGACACCCTTTACTTCTGGAAAGAAGATGCTTTCTATTTCAAACGGCTCTTTTAAAAGCAAAGTAGCCTACTTATTTCTAACTTAACATAAAGTTGTTGCATGGTCTTCTGGGATGATGGGGTGTTCATGCAAGCTTGCATTTCTTCCTGTAGGCATTCGTTGTGAAACACCTCTTGGAGTATACCCAGCAGAGTGAGTCCAACCTGCAGTACAGCTTGTTTTTAGTTTTTGGCATCTTTATGACGGAAGTGGTGCGATCGTGGTCCCTGGCGCTAACCTGGGCATTGAATTATCGCACGGGGGTCAGACTGCGTGGGGCTGTCCTGACAATGGCATTTAAGAAAATTCTTAAGCTGAAGAATATCAAGGAGAAGTCTCTTGGAGAGGTAGGCTGCAGCCTTGTTTTGGAAATGGCAGTGGGAGAAGGGATGTGTAATATATTCCTTTGAGAATGAGCTGTGCCTTAAGTCTAAATAATCTGTTCTGTCTGTTTTTCAGCTCATAAATGTATGTTCCAATGATGGTCAGAGGATGTTTGAAGCTGCAGCAGTTGGCAGTTTATTGGCTGGGGGCCCTATTGTGGCTATCTTGGGAATGGTTTATAATGTGATTATCCTGGGTCCGACAGGTTTCTTGGGATCTGCTGTCTTCATCCTCTTCTACCCAGCAATGGTGAGTTGGAAGGAGTTAAGACTTGCTTCATTTTTCTTGGGTCAGGCAGATATATAGTTCTGAATAAAAGGTGTTGAAATGTGTTAGATTTAGCCAGTTTATGGCACTGCACATTATTGAAGGTGTTTATAAGGTAGTATATGAAGCAGAAATTTGGAAACAGGAAGCTCAGAATAATAAATTAGAAAATGGGGATGGGAAAGCTGATAGATTTGGCTGAGACTAATATGCATAGCTAAATGAAACTGCAGAATAGTCAGATGCTCATGATGAAGGTTGGAAAGACATCAGTCCTCCAGCTTGTGTATGGGATCTCGGTGTTGCAAAAGCAGTGTTCTTGATTTCTTGACTCAACACAAGATGTTGAAAAACACCACATCTGGCACAGCTTGTTCTTGATGAGGTACTCCTGCCTCTGCTTCTGCTGAGCTGTGAAGTAGTCTAGTTCAAGCCAAAAATCTTCTTTCCTTTAAAATGCCTATGAGACTGCTGGAGAATTGTCGCTGTATTGATAATACATGTTTTATAAACCGTGGAAGCTGAATACTGTGAGGTTCACTGTGGTGCAATTTATCTGGCCAAAAGTAAGGATTATGTAGTGGGAATTGCATTTTAGAAAGGAATGAGGAGTGGAGTTTGAGCCTGTTTTCCAGTTTTCAGCAGCCCTCCTTTATTGATGGGGGGACTTCAAAAGAGTTTGCAGGAGTATGAAGAAGGGCAAGGAGCTAAAACTTCCTAAAGTAGTGTGTTGGTTTTGAATTTCAGACCAGGAATGGGATGAATGTAGGAGTAGCAGATACTTAAAAACATGTGAAACAACTTTCTGGTTTTAGATTAGTTTAGTAAAAATGTTAAAAACTCTTTTATTACCTTCATAGCAATGGCATAGACTAGAAATTGATCTGGCTGGGCAAAGTCCTGATTTGCCTTACAGAACTGTATTAAAAGGCTGGCTAAAATGGGTGCATTTACCACGAGGGTCAACTTGGTGTGTCTTTAGGTTGACTTTGTGCTTCAGAAACTTTAACTAAACTGGTACTATTCAATATTGGTAAAAGTGCACACCTTTTTCACAAATTTTTGTTGAAATTTGCTATCACGAGTCTGGTGCTTGGTGCAGATCGGGCAGGAGGAAACGAATGGTGTTTCCAGCCTGAGTTTTGTTAGAGCAGCTGTTGCCCGGCCCTATCCCTGAATCCCTTTTTCAGATTAAAAATTAATTTTCTCTGGTAACTAGGAATTGAATGTACTTGCTTTTTCTGAGTTGCCATTAATGTTTCATGGTGTTGCCTTTGTTTCAGATGTTCGTGTCGCGCCTCACAGCTTATTTCAGAAGAAAATGCGTAGCAACAACAGATGAACGTGTGCAAAAGATGAATGAAGTTCTTAATTACATTAAATTCATTAAAATGTATGCCTGGGTCAAACCATTTTCTCAGAACGTTCAAAGTGAGTTCCCACAGTCTGTAAATGTCTCCTTTGGTGCAGATGCCCCGTTGCTTTGTAGCCTGGTGCATCCTGACGTGCTGTAGGTGCGGATGTACGAGCAGTGTGAGAGCGCTGTTGTCCTTCAGGCTCCTCTGTGTTATGCACAATGGGTTGGACAAACAGACCTGCTGCTAAAATTTCACCTGCTAGTGTAATGATGTTTATGGCATCTTAAATTTTTAAATTTTGTTCTTCTTCTATCACTTAATAAATGTGCTGCCTGCTCTGTTTTTAAAAAAAATAAAAAACCCTATATTTGTATGGAGATTTACAGACCATTATAGTTTCCTCCTCTATAATTGCTGTCTTTATGAGAAGGTTTATAATGTGGTAAACACTAAAGTGTAGAGTGTTTATTTTACTCAGTCTTTGTAGTGCTATGGTCCTGTCTGTTGTGTGGATGTCCTGCCTGGATCACAGTTCAAAACGTGGTGCCCCTATTTGTATTTCTAGAAATTCGTGAGGAAGAACGTAAAATCTTGGAGCGTGCGGGCTACTTCCAGAGCATCACTGTGGGAGTGGCTCCCATAGTTGTTGTCATTGCCAGTGTGGTGACCTTTTCTGTCCATATGATCCTTGGTTACGACCTTACAGCAGCTCAGGTAAGCTGTTGAAAATATTCTTTACTCTGTTGCTTCCATAGCTTTTCTGCTGAGCCATTTCTTGTGTGGCTGTGCCCCTGTGGCCAGGCTGTATCCCTGCTCACAGATGTGAGCATCTGATGGCTGTGACAGCAGCAGGTGTAGCCTTATATTTTGCACAGAAGGCTCTTGGTGCTCTTTTGTCCTGACCTTCCTCAGAATAGGTTTTGGGCTGAATGTAGATGAGTCCTCCTGTTTGCTGTTCAGGTGGGGCCTTGGGCATTGCATGTTTTTGTTTTGCAGTGTGCTTGGATGCAAACAGCCCAAATGTCTAAAAATAGGATTTGAATTTGTGCCTTCACAAGTAGTAGGTTAATGCAGAATTTGCTGGCTGCTGCATTTGTTAGACCTACAAACAGAACAGGTCTGTCTTGGTCTGTTAAAAGCACTAGAGAAGGAGTTGGGTTGATCTACTGTTTCCTGCTGTTTGAAAATATGTTGAATATTTAAATGGTAATTCTTGGACTGGGCCTTTTCTATGGTTTTGACTTGCTGCTGTGCCATTTCAGCTTTTAGAAGGCTGGAGCTGTTAGAATATTGCATCCCAATGTGATTATTTTTGTCTCATTTTCAGGCATTCACAGTGGTCACTGTCTTTAACTCAATGACTTTTGCTCTCAAAGTAACTCCGTTCTCAGTGAAGTCTCTGTCTGAGGCATCTGTTTCTGTTGACAGATTTAAGGTAAGCAGTCATTTGGCCTCACAGTTTTCACTGTAAGTGTGGAGTGTTGTATGTGTTCAGTAGATGCAAAGGGAACACTTGGAAGGTAATATGATTTCAAAGGCTGAGGAGTTTTTTCTTTGCACTTAGCATTCCAGATTATTTGATTCTGCAAGAGATGCAAATCTAGTGGAGGAATATTAGCAGTTTAAGAATAACACCAGTGAGAGAAGCAAAATAGTCTGATTCAATGATTTTACTGTTTTGATGTTGGCCACAGGAAGAGATAAGAGTGAAGGACTCGGTGGCTCACTGAATTCTTAACTCCTTTTTAAGAACATCTGTATGAAAAGACTGCAACATGTCTACAATGAAATTTCATGTTTTGCTAATAAAATTCTTTTTGAAAATATCAGGTGTTAGGTAAGCAGCTTGGCAAAAAACAGGGGAGTTTTATTTGTGATTGTGAGAACCTGAGGTTTTCTATTTTCGGACAAGATTAAGTGACTGAAATTCCCCTATATCAGTAAAATGGAGTTGTGATCTAGCAAAACAAATCTATGGCAGAAAATGTAAAACCCTGATAATGAATAATCTTATCTCACCTCATGGGGATTGGAGGATGAATACGCTGTGTGTACTTTATGAACTCAGAGGGGAGGCCTTTATTTTGTCTTGTCTCTTGAAGATAAGTGTATTACACATTGTGGAAATTTCCAAAATTGAAAATAGCACTTTCCAAACAGAAATTTTCACAAGTATTGACAGATACGTGGATTCTGTGTAATGCATTCATGAAACAAATCTTTGTGTAAGAAGAACAGGATCTGTAGAGTGGTTTTGAGATTCCATTACTTTTGAGCAATTTTGCTTCATCTTCTGAGTCAGCCTAAAATCAGCCTTGCTTAAATCCAAGTGCACTAAAGGGAATTTTCTGGGAGGGAAGAGAAGGAAAAGGGAAATTGAATTATCTCCCAGTTTGACTATAAAGTGTGTAGGAAATGTAACATAAGGGGGGGATACCCTGACATCACAGTAAAAATTTAACTGACTTTTTGGCTCCGTAAATGAGTATGAGCTTTCTTTTGAATGTGTGGTTCAGACATAGCAATTGCAAGAGTAAATAAGGCTGGGAATCAAGAAATTTTTAGTCACAAAAGACTACTTGGTTCAAAAGAAATTGTGTAAGTGGCAAACACTTTATCTTGTAATTAAACTGTGTGAAAAATGTCTTCCTAATCTGTTGATTGTAAATACTGATGGATGTGGTGGAAAACACGATACAGTGGACTTAATGGCTTACTTCTTATTGTCAAGCAGCCTGAGATAGATCAGCTACACTTGTGCAAGATGACTTTTTCCCAGCAGAGAAGTTGATGGGTAAAGGCTCAAGTTAAAAGCCATTCTGCCTCCTTCCATAATGAGTTGGTGTGCAGGACAAGTCAGTCACTTTGTGTCAAGTGACCTCTCCTCTCCAGCCTGTGTGTTCTGCTCTTGTGTTTTTAATCTGGAACGTACAGATCTGCAGCTGGCAAACAGTGTCAGAGGAGTAAGCCCCTGTCATATCACATCCAGAGTATTGCAGTTCTGTGAAAGTCGAGTGTATCCAAGTGCTTCCACCACATCCAGGAGTGCCCCAGCCACTTAGCAGACCTGGAGTTAGTTTACACTAATGAGCTACCTTTTGCTCTTCAGCTTCCTCCTACTATATAGCCTGATGTGTTTTGCTGCGTGAGTGTGCCGTAGGCTTGTCTCCCAGTCTTGATCAGGTGTCTCATCTTTACACCTCTCTCACAACTCCTATCAGAGTTTATTTCTAATGGAAGAGGTTCATATGATAAAGAAAAAACCAGCCAATCCTCACACCGCGATAGAGGTGAAAAATGCTACCTTGGCTTGGGACTTCTCCCACGCCAGCGTCCAGAGCTCACCAAAGTTGACCCCCAAAGTGAAAAAAGACAAGAAAGTCACCAAGAGCAAGAAAGAGAAAATGAAGCTACAGAATGAGGGACAGCAAGCTGTGCTAGCAGAGCAGAAGGGCCATCTTCTAGTGGACAGTGATGACCATCACAGCCCCGAAGAGGAGCACAAAATCATCCACCTGGTTAACCTTCGGCTTCAGAGGACTCTCTACAACATCGACTTGGAGATAGAAAAGGTAAGAAGAAATGAAAGGAGGAAATCTGAGCTTTTAAAAAGCCTCATTTTAGCTGCCCTTTGGAACAGAGAGCTATGTGCTGTTTCATTTTGCATGAAATGGAGCATATTGCTTTTGTGCGCTCCTATAATATCCATGGCAACTGCAGTATCCAGGATGCAGTGTCTGATCTTGCTGTAAACAGCTGTGCCATTTTAGCAACTAGATCTTTGCAAACAGCCTGTGAAACAAGGGCAGGCTGTACAGCTTCCACATCCAGCTAAGGGGTTTGCAGCTCCCAGGAGCCACAGTGTGTGAGCCACTGAGCTCAGAGAATCTGCAGGGCACCAGGTGCCAGTGGGGTGCTGGTGAACAGCGTGTTCCTGCAGTGGTTTGATAATTTTTGCAGAGTTTCAGCTGTATTCTGGGTGAACATATTAGGTGTTCCAATGGAGCATAACAGTGCTTTTCATTGAAGAATGGGCAGTTTTCTTCCTTGAGAATTCTTGTGCAGGACACAGGTTTTCAAGACTTTTAGAAGCATTTGGAGCTACTGTTCCAATATGGGTAAAAGCATGTAAGATGTCAAAGAAAAAGCATTGAACTTCACACATGACATCAATTACAAATACAAAAGCTTTGCAGTTGCATGTTGTAATAATGGGATCCATATATTTATGAAGATATTAATGGTTAAATTGTCTTGTGTAGTTATACAAATAGAGGGAGAGTTTAAACTATTTTAAATTATAAAAATACTTGTATTTTAAAGTTTGGGGGAGAATGCATATAGTTCAAAAAATTGCCTCAAAAAGGAGTAGTTACTTGAAAATGTAAAGGCTGGTTTTCTCTGAAGTGTGCTATCAAGAGAAGGCCAGCAATGTGTTCCACAAGTGTCTATATACCTTTTTTGTTCACTTTACAGTTTTTACAAAAGGAACAAAAATAATTTTGATAAGTTAATTGTTTAATGTGGGTATCAACCCATCCATTTTATTGCAGAGAAACTCTTCAAAGTGACTGAATTCTAGTCTTTTCTTGGTACATTTTGTTTAGCAAACTGGAACTAACAGGCAAGGAGTTTTACTGGACCCATATATGCTAAATTCTGCTTTTCTTTTGGGCTTTTCCTCTTTATATCTTTTATCACTCTCAAAAGCATCTTGATGCGTTCTGTTCAGGCAGGCCTTAGTGCTTTTGGTTTATTGATCCCCTGGGCCTGTATCTCTTGTAAGAAGGAAGCTGATCTTCAAGTACCTTTATTTTTACCTGTAGAGTTGGTTTAAATTTTATTTCATTGTGGGACTGTGTTCACTCTATACAATTTGAGAGTTAAAATGCTGACTCTTGCTTTTTTTTTTTTTTTGTCTGTTATGTCACTTTAGAGCTGTCATTCGTATCCAGCTGTCCTCTCAGGTGTACTAAAGATAGTCTGAATTCTGAAAGGGATGAAGAATGTCAGAAACAAGTACCATAATTTTTTGTCTTTCTCTCTAGGGAAAACTTGTTGGAATTTGTGGCAGTGTGGGGAGCGGAAAAACTTCACTCATCTCAGCAATTCTAGGACAGGTGAGAAATCCTGTTTTGAGTACTTCTTCTCTTCTCTTTCCCATCTCCTCTTTCACTTACTTGTACTCTGTAGAACGAAGTCTATTCTAAATATGGGGTAGCATAATCTCACAGCTGGTCTGTGATTCCAGATGACCCTGTTGGAGGGGAGCATCGCAGTAAGCGGGACGTTCGCGTACGTGGCCCAGCAGGCCTGGATTCTCAATGCCACTCTCCGGGACAACATCCTTTTTGGCAAGGAGTATGATGAAGAAAGGTTTGTCAGACTGTTTGCTGATTTTCATGAAAGCTTAGTAATTCTTGGCCCAAGTGTGGGAAAATTTTAATGCAGAGTACACTGCAGATAAAGCCTTTATATCCTTCTGGAATCTGTCTAAGTCTTCTCTAAGTCCCACTTAGGATCCTGCCTCTCTTGCATGTGACCCTGTGGCTGGTGGCTGTCAGTGTGCCTGTCACTGCTCGCTTGCAGTGAGGCTGGACCTTATCCTGGACCTCTGGTTTTAGCAGCTGCTGTGAGCAGCACTAAAGTGGTATTTGCTCTTGCTATCCTGGCCTTTCCCTCTTCAAGCACAACAATTGCTGTGTGCAATGTGCTGACATTGTCCATGGCCCCCCTCCAGTGGGGGACTTTCCTGTGGCCCTTAGCCAGCTATCCCTGGAAAGAAACTGTCTCTTTATCCTCACAATGCTTCTGAAGTAGGTGATTAATTATTACCCTTGGTTTTCTCCTGGGAATCCAAGGCAGATGAGTTGTTTTAGGCTTCTGGAATATCTGCTATTAGTGTAGAAAATGAGATAATGCTGTACTAGCTAAATGATTGTGGGGAAAATCAGTGTTCTTAACCATTTATCTGCTTGTTCTTCAGATACAATACTGTGCTGAATGGTTGCTGTCTAAGGCCTGACCTGGCCATCCTTCCAAATGGGGACCTGACAGAGGTATGTTTTGCTTAGACTAAACTAATTAATAGATGGAGGAAAGAGTTTTGGTTTGGCAGACTAAACTGGGGTGAGGGTACATCAGTCTGGGGTGCATTATCAGCCAAGCTGTTGAATGCGCTGTCTTGAGCTGAGCTTATCCATGTGAGCCCTGGACTGTTAAGAGTTGTACCCTGTTTTTCACTCATGTTGACTGTTTGGGAATTTTTTTTATTGTGTTGTAAATTTAGCTGCCTTAACAGGACCTATTTGAACTTGATTTAAAATAGCTGAGAAAAGCCATGGCTATGTTAATACATAAAAGGTAAAATAAGCAAAGAAAGTACTGCTGCATTTCAGGCATATTAACCTTGAGTTTGAATGTATAACACACGTCACAAAGTGGACACCTGAAGTAGAACATGTATATATATTAATATATAATGTTGTGGGGAAGTATATTTATATAAACATAGGTAAATAAATATATTATGGTCTGCTTTATTCTGGTAATGTATGTTGCAATGTGTCTCTGTGCAGATTGGTGAACGAGGGGCTAACCTGAGTGGGGGACAGCGTCAGAGAATCAGTCTGGCTCGAGCCCTGTACAGTGACAGGGACATTTACATCCTTGATGACCCCCTTAGTGCCTTAGATGCTCATGTTGGAAATCACATTTTTAACAGTGCAATAAGGAAGCACCTGAAGTCAAAGACTGTCCTTTTCATCACGCATCAGCTTCAGGTACTGAATCTCTCATACTTTCTTTCTTGGACTTCCTTGAAATGGTTTGTTAATCAGTTGCCTTCATACTGGAAATTTCTATGCTCTGACCTGTGACAGGGCAATCCTGTCTGTCTATAGAATGTGTGGTTTACATTTTTGAACTAGGTTTGCAAGTATGCACTGAGCACAATTCAATTGTTTGATACCAGTGCTGCTTGGTGTCTGATTGGGACCGGTAACACTTGGCTAAAGATGATTTACCAGAGAAACAAACTTCAAAAATATTTTTGCTAACTTGCTATAAAACTATTTCATCACATCAGAAAACACTTGGATTTGTTGTCAGTAAATCAGAATTAATGTATCTGAGATTTTTTTTTTTCTGTCTTCTGTGCATAGAAATATTAGTCCTTAGTCTATCAGTATTTGCAGTGTTTAAGTATTGAGTCACATCTTCCATAAGAGATTGGTTTTGATAGGACACAAAAACGTTTTATTTGTGTAGTGTGAGTAATTGTGGTGCTCTAGTCAGAGGAAGACCTCTGAAAATCGAATGTCTGTTATGTGGGAGTAGGTGTGCTGTATGCCAGTGTCTACAAGCTACTGAGAAGGGTTGTGTGGGAGTGTTTGGTTATTGAACATCGTGATAGACTTGTTCTTACTGCCACTTTCTCCAGTATCTTGTTGACTGTGATGAAGTGATCTTCATGAAAGAAGGCTGCATTACCGAGCGAGGCAGTCACGAGGAATTGATGAATTTAAATGGGGATTATGCAACTATTTTTAATAGCCTACAGCTGGGAGAAACACCGCATGTTGAGGTACTTTGTTTATTTTAAAGTGCTCTGGATCTTGGTTATTCTGAGATGAACTAAGTGACATTGTTGGGAAACTGGAAAATGGCTTCACACATTTTCATGTGTTGATCTGACCAATAGATTACCTATAGAATAATCTCTGCTTCATTAGCACTTTGTCACAGTTTGTTTTTAGGGAACGTGCACTAGAGAGGACTCTGCTACTGAGCTCATGAGTTAATCATGAAAATATTGTAGTGTCTCCCCTGGTGATGCTCAGAGCAGGAAGTTTGTCTCTCTTATTGTACACTCCATAATTTACCTCCAAATTAGCACAGATCTCCAACAACCTTTGCCTGAAAAAATTCTTACTGGCTTACTACTTTTTCAATAGAATGTGACTGAGGCACAGCAGGTGTGACACAACTTGTCAAAAGTTAGATGTGACAGTATTTTGGAAGCATAACTGAAAATGATGTGTTTTGGGGGAGTTTGAGAAAAAAAGTTTTGCATTGACACTACTTCTGTTATGAAAAAGGTCTGTAAATGCAAACTTGGAGATGTGCTCTAGTATTTCAGTTGGTGCAAAAAATGTAAATCTAGAAAATAACAAGAACCATTCAGTACAACAACATTGAAAATTTCAGCAATTTAATTTTTCCCACTCTTCCGCTCTTTGTTTCCTGAAGTTCATCTCTGGAGTAAAGATATTTGCATTTTGTTTTTTAATAACTTGCCTAAATTTTGTGTGCATTTTCTCTTAGTAAGAAAAAATGAAAAGTATATCAGCAGTTTGTTTTTTAAGAGATGAGAGGCTCCTTACTCACAAGTTGCAGACATTAAAACAAAAGGTTTCTGAGAAGGAAACATTATAAGAAATACAGATATAGGAGGTGTTTGGTGACACATTCTCCTGGGAGATGTTTGTGAAAGAAGCAAAAGGATATAATGCATTTCTCTGCATATCTTTTGAGGCATGAAGATTATAGTTCTGCCATTTTAAGGTTAAAGTAATGATAGTTAACAAGAGATTCTCCAGTCTTCATGCCTGGCTGACCTTCAGTGTTGCTGTAAACGCTAGCTTGTGGAAAGACCATTAAAATGCATTCCCTATGGGATAAGAAGAAATGGATGGTCAGTTGGATTCTCTGTGGTTTGATCTCGTGTGAAGTGTGGCAAGACAACCCTGAACATGGTGTGTGAGGGGTTTCCATCCATGTAGGCTGACTGTGAACAGGCAGTAACTCCCTCTTATGGGAAGATGGCTGGGTTTAGAACAGTACTTGTGTGCACTTTAGTGTTTGGACATTGGATTTCTGGAAGACCAAGTCAAACCTGACTTTTCTTAAGAAAGCTCTCATGAAATGTCTCGAAGTACTAGGGTGTTTGGGGAAAAAAGCCTCTTAAAAAAATTGTGCATTATTTTTACAAGGGTCAGGGAGTATCTTTATTTCAGTATCTTTCTTGCAGTAGTAGGGCCGTCATTCCACTACCATGTACACTCATAATTTCACTGATTCTGGAAATTAACCTTGTACTCTACCTGTGCAGGTTGGTAGTAGTTCAGATTAAGAGAGGAGGAGAATTTAATCCACCAGAGTTGGCAATCTCTAATAACTGTGATGTTAATATCCTCCTTGACCTGAATGCTGAGCTACCGAAAGCCTTCATCCTTAGGTGGCAGCTTAAGAAAAGTTTGTGTTTAGACATGAAAATGTCAAAGCAATGTTTAGTGTCATTATTTTCCTGCAGATTAATATAAAGAAGAACACAAACAATTCACTGAAAAGGCCCCAGGATAAAAGTACCAAAACAGGGTCTGTGAAGAAGGAGAAAGTTGTCAAGAAGGAAGAGGAGGGTAACTATGTAATCAAATTTCTGGCTGTAATTATTTTGTACTCCAATAAGCTGAAAACATGTGCTTTGAAGTATGTTGTTAATGTACCTCTCAGGTTTTGGAAGCTGTCTCAATCCTAGTCACTTAGTGTGGTTGATAGGACACAGGCAGTGGACAAAGAACATTCATTAATACATTAAATATGGGAGCCTGTACAATGTTTTTAAGTTCAATCAGGCTCCTGCTGGTCTGATGCCATCAGCACAGAGGAGCTGGTACTGCCTGGTCTCCCACACCACCTCTCCCTCCTGTCCTAAGAGGGCCATGTGTACAGCTTGGCACTCAGTCCTAGGCAGGACATGGCATTTACGGGTGAAGATTTGGAAGGTCTGACCTCTGTAGTTCTCTGTTTAATGTTAGCTTTGAACTTCAGGGTTTAAAAAGTAATAGTGAGGCTGATCCCAGCATAACATTTAAGTCTGTACTGATGAGGCTTTTTCAGCTGTACCATGACATAAATGATTCTGCAGAAGAAATGTGACTTTTTGAAAAACTGTTTGAACCACTGAGTTCTAAGTGTGAAGTAAAGTGTGTGTTTCTGAAAGTACTCTGCACAGTTTGAAAGACTAATTTTGTGTGTTTACAAATTTATAGGAGTTCCATGGAAGAGCTTTCTTTTCCTCATTCCCTCTTCATCCTCTGTTGTTTCACAGGCCAGTTGGTCCAGCTGGAAGAGAAAGGCAAAGGCTCTGTCCCCTGGTCTGTTTATGGTGTGTACATTCAGGCAGCTGGAGGCCCCTTTGCATTCCTCATCATCATGGCACTGTTTGTGCTGAATGTGGGCAGCACAGCTTTTAGCAACTGGTGGCTGAGTTTCTGGATCAAGCAAGGCAGTGGAGTAAGTTAAATAGCTTTTCTACTCTTGTGTCTAATGGACTGGGGGTTTGCTCTGCTAGACTAATCCTGAGCAGTCCTGCGAGACCAAATGGTGCTTCCTAATTTAAATAAGTTTTAAGACTTCCCAGGAGGTGGTCTCACTAGGGAGTTCATCTCCAGGAATTAGAGAGCTCTGGTAATAAGAAAAGATATAATTCCTCATGTGGTTTAATGCTGCCCTCTTGTTCCTTTTCTTGGTTAGTCTAAAAGAAAAGGAAGTGAAAATATGAAAGGGGCCAACAAGCTAATTTTAGTGTTGTTTTTTTGTTTAAATGTGATCTTATACCTAACAGGATAATTTTTGTTAAAATATGGCTTTGAGCCAAATGACTTTTGGAAATTGCTTTGAAGATTCTGATGACCTGGGGAGGTTTGGGCTTTCTCCCACTCCCAGGGCTTTGATTGCAAGTCTTGTTGCGTTTAAAAATCCAAATATAACTGCAGGACTTTTTTGTGGGGGCACAGAGAGCAAGCTACTAACCTCAGAGATGAAATAATGAAGTGCAGATGGCCAACAATATTAGAATAAGCTATGAGGTCCCTAAACATACTTAAAGATCAAAAATAAAAGAGAATGAGAATGTACAACAGCGTGACAGTAAAGAATTTATTGCATAGTGGCAGAAAAAAGCAATAGTGTTTAATAAAGAGCTCTATCCAAAGTGAATATTGCTGTGTAATAGGAGTGGTGGTATGCGAGTATCTGACATTGTTCAGAAGAACACAAGAAATAAACATGAAATGAGAAATTAGGAATCAAATGAAGTGGGCATTGTGGTAGTATTTGGAAAGATATTGTAGGAAAAAGGCCAAGGGCTACAAATCTACAAGTCAAGCATCTCTGCCAGGGAGAACTTTCTGAAGTATTCAGTGGTCACTGAAGTACTTTAAAAAAGAAATATCAAATATCATGGGAGAAGACACAAAGCAGTTAAATTCTACCTCATGTAACGTATACATGCTTCATCCTTGTCTTAACCAACCCCTGAAACCTTGAACTTTCTGCAGAACACCACAGTGACTTTGGGAAATGAGACTGTCATAAGCAGCAGTATGAAAGACAACCCTCACATGCATTACTATGCTGGCATCTATGCACTGTCTATGGCAGTTATGTTGATCCTGAAAGCTGTTCGTGGTGTGGTCTTTGTAAAGGTATGTGCCAGTGCTGGTGTTTGTCTCCCTCTCCTCCTACTGCAAACTGCTGTCACTGTTGTTCTTTTGGTCAACTCCCAAGAGAGACTTTCCAAGCAGAGGAAGTCAGTCATGGATTGTGCTGTTTCCATAGCCAGCTCTTGAAGGCTGCACCATGTCTCTGTTAAACTTCTGCCCAAATTAATAGCTTCCTCCATTGGATGGAAGCACAGAATGCAATTAAAAACCTCCTATGACTGGAGAGAGAAACAGAGTAGAATATTTTGGTGCCAGAAGAGGTGCAGTGGCAGGAAGGTGAACACTGTTTTGTAACACAGCAATGTTTTCTGCATTGTCAGGGAACTCTCAGAGCATCCTCAAGGCTCCATGACGAGCTCTTCCGACGGATTCTGCGGAGCCCCATGAAGTTCTTTGACACTACACCCACTGGGAGGATCCTCAACAGGTTTTCCAAAGACATGGATGAAGGTATCTCTCACTGTGTGCCCTGTAAATCCCACTTTCAGACCTCCCAGTTAACTCCTGAATACTCTAGTCTGTTGCTGTTGGGGTGATTGTACCCTATGTCTGCTGCCAAATGTGCACTTGCAATAAACAAAGAAGGAATTGGGACATACCTGGGTTATGATTCTAGAAGGCAGCTGATAGCTCAGGTCTGTCCATTCACTTATAAAGAAGGAAATGTGCAGCTGCTCTTGTACCTCCAGGCTGCACATGGGCTCTCAGCAGTTAATGCAGGGACAACTTAAAACATTAGAGTGAAGCTGATGTGTAGCAGAGGTGGTAATTAGGTCAGAGTTCCATCAGTGCTGTTTCTGCAAATGGGAATAGTTAGACTGCCAGCAACTCAGAAGGTAAAAACACTCCAATGAAAATGTACATTTTAAATTTGAATAAGCCAAGAGAAATCACTGTCCTTGTCAATGATGTACAGCTGGACTGAGTTGTTTTATATATAAGTTGTTTTTTATATAAGTTGTTTTAGCTTTCTGCACTCAAGATCTTCCTCTTTTCCTTCCATCTTCACCAGTTGACGTTCGTTTGCCATTTCAAGCGGAGATGTTCATCCAGAACGTTATCCTTGTGTTCTTCTGTGTGGGGGTGATTTCTGGGGTTTTCCCCTGGTTCCTGGTGGCAGTGGGGCCCCTCATAGTTCTGTTCACGGTTCTGCATGTTGTGTCTAGGTAAGTGCACCAGCTGCTTTGGCTAAAAGTACAGATACTTTCACCTTCAAGTACAGCATAGTGGCTGGCAAATGGTGGTTCTTCATGAAACTCAAAGTGCTTCTTTCCTTCCAGAGTCTTTATTCGAGAGCTCAAGCGTCTGGACAACATCACGCAGTCTCCATTCCTGTCTCACATTACATCTAGCATCCAGGGTCTCTCCACAATCCATGCCTACCACAAAGGACAGGAATTTCTGCACAGGTCAGTCTAGATAGCCGTCTGGGAATTGTGGAGCACAAAGCTGAGTGCAACAGGTTGGCATTCAGAAGGGTTTATTACTGGGGTCTGATGGATCATTGGTTCTGTGAGTGAAAGTTACTTTTCTGGGGAAAAATTTTGGGAGAACAGAAGAAGGATAAGGGAAAACTGGGAGGAGCAGTGGTGGGGTTGCAGGTGAATGCTTTCCTCTGGAATTCTCTGCAGTGCAGCAGGTGGTAATGGTGAGGACAAGGTTTTGGCCATACTTGTTCCCTACTAGTATGTAGTTTTCATCAGGCCCTACTTATACTTTCTGTGGATTGTTTCTCATGATGTTATTAGCATTGCTTAAAGCATGCTAACCAAACCTCAGTGAGAATATTGATGAGCTGTTAGTCTCTGCACCTGTGTAATTGGAGAGCATTTATCAATTACTTCACTGACCATTAGCCACCTTGTTCACTGTGCTTGGTTTTCTCTAGTATAAACTAAAATATTTCCAACATAAGGGAAAGCGAAACATTTCTCATGCTTCCCATGAGAACCTGGTGTAACAGTATCAGGTTTTGCAGGTGCAAGGTCATGAGACCAAGGGTGTGGAAGCATAGGGAAAATTGCCTCAGGAGCTCTGCAAAGACCCTGCTACACCAGCAGTTACTGGCTTTGTGAATCTTGGGTGTTTCTCTGTAAATATACTTTCTCAGCTGTGCAGTGTCAGGATTGTAAATTAAGCAGTTATTGATGTGTTTTAATTAGGTGTCACTAGTTCTACCAAAACTTAATTTACTTTTCCACTTGTATATAAAATTACACACATTCTGAAGCGCTGCTGCTGTTATCTGTGGGGTAATTTGTAGTCATTGAGCATCTTTTGGAAGGTCTTGCATAGGTGAAGAGTGGTGAAAGTTTGTGTGATGTCCCTGACTTTGATTCACTCCAGCATAATTCACTGTTGTAGACAGATTTGGTGATTTGGCTTTGGAGAGTTTGAACTAAGAACACATCTGACATTACACGGGAAAGTTTGCAAACCCTGCTGTCATGTTTTGGTTTGAAACTTTGTCAGCGATGAGTCCTCCCGCCCTGAATCCTGATACTGGAACGGGTTTAAGTAGGTCTGATATTTGTAGAACATCAGGCTCATGGAATCTACTAACCTTTCCTGTGTTTGTTTCAGGTACCAGGAGCTGCTGGATGACAACCAGGCCCCGTTTTACCTGTTCAGCTGCGCGATGCGCTGGCTGGCTGTGAGGCTGGACATCATCAGCATTGCTCTGATCACAACCACTGGCCTTATGATTGTCCTGATGCATGGCCAGATCCCTCCTGCCTATGCCGGGCTGGCCATCTCATACGCTGTGCAGGTGAGTATGACCACATACTGTAATATTAATTGCTCTTTTAATGCAGGTATTGCTAATGAGCCAACAGCGTTCAGCGCTGGCTCAGAGGAGCTGCAGGGCTCGGAGCACTCCGAGCTGCTGTTTGGCCTCTTCTGCCTCCTTGTGGCGGTGAGGTGAAATTAAAGAGCTTAGACACCTCGTACTTGAAGCTGTCGCTCTTGGGAAACGTTTCTAAGCTGCTGGTTTCTCAAGAGATTAATGAATTATGGTGATTTAAAATTAACTGTTAAATTAACTGGCCTTGAACACTTCAGTTATATGGTGCCCAGTGCCGAGAGTACTCGTATCAAGTATCACAGAATTGTTTAGGTTGGAAAAGACCACTGAGGTCATTGAGTCCAACTATTACCTTAGCAATGACAAACCCACCACCAAACCATGTCCCCAAGTGCCACATCTGCATGGTTTTTGAATACATCCAGGGATGGTGACTCCGCCATTTGCTGGGCAGCCTGTTTCAGTGCTTGGCACCTCTTTTGGTGAAGAAATGTTCCTAACATCCAATCTAAACCTCCTCTGGCACAACTTGAAGTTCTTTCCTCTTGTCTTACTGCTTGTTAAGTGGGAGAAATGAACAAAGCCCACCTGGCTACACCCTCCTTCAGGGAGTTGTAGAGAGTGGTAAGATCCCCTCTAAGCCTTCTCTTCTCCAGGCTGAGCTGCCCCACCTCCTTCAGCTGCTCCTCACAGGACTCATGCTCCAGACCCTTCCCCAGCTCTGTTGCCCTTTTCTGGACATGCTCCAGCACATCAATGTCTGTCTTCTAGTGAGGGGCCTAAAACTGAACACAGGGTTTGAGGTGTGACCTTACCAGTCCCCCAGTACAGTAACTGCCCTGATCCTGCTGGGCACGTTCATCTCTTAATTCAATAACAAGTCACAGCTCTAAAAATCTGTCTTTATTTTCTTTCACCGCTTCAGTTAACAGGGTTATTCCAGTTTACAGTCAGACTGGCTTCAGAGACAGAAGCTCGTTTCACCTCAGTGGAGAGGATTGACCACTATATCAAGGTAGGACTGTGATGCATTCAACTGCCTGTTGTGAAATTTTGTGTTGCTTGTTACATTGCTGGCATCAGTTGTAGTCTGCCTTAGTACAGACTGTGTGCTCCTGATCTTGGAAAGGCACTGAAGCCTGTGCTGTAACACTGCAGGGTGAGTTTGTTTTATGAAGCACATGTATCAGCCCTGGGGGGATGGATGGCCCCAGAGCTGATAGGTAACTAAGCTTACATTGTTGGAGTTAAATAAGGATATTGGAAGTTTGCTGACACTCGCAGTAAAGAGTGGAGTGTGTGAAAGGGGTAACTGGGGATTCAAAACAGTATTTTACAGCAAAAGGGTGGTGTTCTGGCATCCTTCATTCCAAACCTAATGGAATTCCTTCATTTAAACACAGATAACTGTTACTTTATCTACAAGTAATTCTGCTTCATCCTAATAAGCTTGCTTTTCCACAGCTGTCTTACGTAACATATTTCTATATGCTTCAAAAGTCAAGGGAATGCTCTTACTGCAAACATGAGAAATGTGCTCAGCTGAACGTGAGAAATGTGCCAGGCTAAATGCTTAGCAAGCTGCTCTGATTATCTGTAACCCCTTCTTTGTAACTGGGATTTGTGTGTGCAGAACTGGGCATAGGTCAGTGGGGAAAGGCGTAGCCAGGAGAAAGCCTCCTACTGGGTCTGGTGTGTGAGGTGAAAGGCTTTTTCATTTAATGTCCCCAGTGAAGTTCAGAGGGAGATATGTATATTTATTTGATAAATCTGGGCTATTTAGTAGTTATTTGTAGCATTTTTAAGCCTGTGTATTCAATCCACAGGCTAAAAAGCAAAGAAGAAAAAAAAAAACCAAACCGGCCCACTCCCCCAGTTAAATAAATAAAGCCTCTGGAGGCATCTAAGTAGAAAATTTCTGCATATGGAAGACTTGGTGACCACACAAGTTGACAGCTGTGCCAAATATTGTATCTCTCCCTGGGCTGAGATGGGTTTATCACTGTCAGGCCTTTAGTGGCAAAATGTACAGTTGCAGGCTGCTGTTTGGTGTTTTTTAAAAGTTATGTCTCTCATTCTATATCACTGTTAAGCAACACTATCTGATTTTTTTTTTTTTATTTTGATCTCTGGACAGCCATTTATGGAACTGTAAAGCTAGTTTGAAGCTGAAGCGAAGGGGTGGATGAGCGAGCAGTGAAACACTGTTCAGGTCCTGGGTCTTAACAAGGCCCAGGCTTGGCTTTTTTCAGTGGTTTGCTGTTTTGAGCACCAAGCTCAAAGAATTGGAGCACTATCGTAGCAGATGGCTGGTTTTTTTCTCAAACCCCTGGTGTACAATTCATCTGCCTCTAACTAGATATTGCAGATGTCCACAACTGACATCCCTATAGGATCTCTCAATGGTTAGTGTAGGAAATGGGTGTCTCCAGAGGGCAGTTTATTACCTCTTCCAAGTATTTATATTAGAATGAGAAAAATCACACTCCAGAAATGCTGTTTTACAGCATTTTTAGAGAGATCTATTTTTGTAGAGACTGTAAAGGAGTTGTCAGGGCCTGGTTCAGTTACACGAGGTGAATCCCATGACAGGATTGCTGCCATTCTTTGAGGGTGCTTGTGCCAAATATGGGAAAGTGACCTTGACTTCACTCTAAACATGCTATAAAGCCTTGTGGTTGGCTTTCAGATGTTCTGCTTTTCTGTTTAATCTGTGAACTGCTCGATAAGGGGCAGAGTGAAATAGCAAAAGTGAGCAAGCTGGGAGGGACCGACTCAGTGATTCAGCAGGGTGAGGGAACATGAGGAGAAGGAAGAGGGTGGCATTTAATGTGTTACTTGGTCATTCTCTTCTGTGTCAAAATCAACAGAGGTGACCCTGGCATGGCACAGCAAATGAGGCATAGAAATGCAGCAGATTTTGCATCTAGTCTTTGGAGCACCATGAAACTCAGTAGGATTGTGTTGATAAATAATAGGCCTTAAATACATTTTGAACTCCATTGATGAAAACCATTGTTGTGTAGAAGGACCGATGTCATTCATTACTGAGGCAACAGGAGGGGAATTAACAGTGTGGTCAGTGTTACACAGCAAACTTCTGGACCACTCGGCCCACGTCCAGCTGAACAGCTCATCATGGAACTGCTATAAATGATCTGGACTGAGTCTGCAGGGATGAACTGCAGAAAGCTGCAGCTGATAATTTTCCTTTGTTTTGTTTACTGGAAACTGAACTTGTGTATTTTTGTTAAAAGACGCTTTCCCTGGAAGCTCCTGCTCGAATTAAGAATAAAACTCCTCCTCTGGACTGGCCGCAGGAAGGTGAAGTTGTTTTTGAAAATGCAGAGATGCGGTACCGAGAGAACCTCCCTCTAGTACTTAAAAAAGTGTCCTTTACCATCAAACCAAAGGAAAAGATTGGCATTGTGGGGAGGACAGGCTCAGGTAAGGAAAAAACACTAAGCAGAGCTAAATTACTACTTTTACAGACTAGATTGGGGCAGTCTTATTGGTTCTCCTCTGTGTTTGACTAAGTTGTTGGTTGCACAGGATGGGTTGAGCAGCCTGTCAGTGGAGGATTCCATTCATGGGTGTACATAAGCAAGATCCCTGTAAGCAATAGTGAAAACAAGTTTCCATTTAGAGCGGAGGGATATCCAACTATAACTCCCCAAGCCACTGACCACACTGACACTGTGGTGTAACTATTACATTGTAGGCACCACAGATTGGTGCCTACAATGTGCTTATTGCAGCTTGTTCTGACTCTCTTGAAAGTTTTTTGTACTGATGCTGCAGCCAGGTTTGGCTCTGAGCCATCTCAGAACTCTGTAATGTGAAGAATCCAAACCCCTGTTTGTGAGATGACTTAAATCAACCTCAAAATGAGCTTCTAAATAAGTAATTTATATTGTTGTATTGAGTTTTCGTGGCAGGGTTTTGGCAGTGGGGTTGAGGCAGCACTCCAGAGATGGCTTCTTTGAGGAGAGATTAGGAGTTGCCCCCACAATTGCTCAGAAGTTTAAATGCTGAACCTCAGTACTTCATTGCTTGCCAAGGACTTTTTGGTATTTTAAGACTTTTCTTAGATGTGGACAGCTTTTAAAATGCTTTCTCTTCTGAAAGCTGTTATGATTCTGTAGAAACACTAGTCTTGTTTTTCCTGTCTCATTTTTAGGGAAGTCTTCCCTTGGAATGGCACTCTTTCGTCTTGTTGAACTGTCTGGAGGCTGCATTAAAATTGATGGAGTGAAAATAAATGACATTGGCTTGGCAGATCTTCGGAGCAAACTCTCCATAATCCCTCAGGAACCTGTGCTGTTCAGTGGCACTGTGAGGTTAGTGAGACCATAAGAAGGCAAGAAGAGACTGAGCAGTCTACCAGCTTATACCTGAAATGCCATAGGTGCCTGGTGAGGTGGTAGCTCTCAGGCATTCTAGCTTCTGTTCTGGTTTTGAAACAAAAAAAGCACAGATGAATGATTTTAGCTGGCCCAGCGCAGCACTGGGTGTGATCATCCTGTATGGAAGTCTTGCTTCCCTTTAGATGTGGTTGAAGTTTTAGTATCTTTGCCTTCCATCTCTGCTCTTGTTTTTTGGCTCTGCTAACCCCAGTGAGCTGGGAGCATCTGATTTCCTTGGCAAGGAAACTGTCGGTGGAAGGCCGGATGGGAATCACCTGTCTGGATGAATTAGCACACTGCTGGTTTGCTGTTCATTGCTGAGTTAAAATTCTGCTTGTTTTCTGCTTCCTCTTCCAGATCAAACTTGGATCCTTTCAATCAGTACAGTGAGGAACAGATCTGGGCTGCTTTGGAAAGGACTCACATGAAGGAGTGTGTAAGTGTTACCCTGGGACATGCATGTTTGTATTTGACTTCCAAAGCAACATGTTCTGTTAGTAGCTACTTTAGAGGTCTTTAGATAAAGCTTTTTCTCTGCATTTTTTCCTTTTTTCCCCTTGTTCTCTATGCTTTATTTGAACAATTTTTAAACTTTTGTGCCATGATTTTATCAGACTGATATTTTTGGTTTTTTTGAGAGCATGCCATGTTCTGTGTGTGTATTTTTTAGTATATAGCATAGCAGAGTGCTGCTTCATCACAGGGATTCTTAGGGTGTTAAAACATTTCGAGTGGTGTTTTTCTGTACGTGCCTTAAGTGTGCATTCTGCATTTCCATTTCTGAGTGTACGTGTCCGTGTCACATGTGCAAATTTATAGTGACCTTAAAACCTGCTGTTTGTGAGGCCCTCTGCAGCAAGTCTTGCTGCCATGACATTTCCAATTCTTTTTCTTGCAAGTCACGTGGCAGGTATGGCTATGGAATTCAGGCTGCAGGAATTCCTGCAGGGACTAGGTTCAGTCTCTTCTCTTGGTGACAAAGATTGTCAGGAGATCTGGTTGTGTTTATATGATTTTGTGCGATGCTCTAAGATTTTTGCCTCGTCTTTCCCACACAGGTTGCACAGCTGCCTATGAAACTTGATTCAGAAGTGATGGAAAATGGGGAGAACTTTTCTGTTGGAGAGAGACAGTTACTGTGCATAGCTAGAGCTCTGCTGCGTCGTTGCAAGGTGAGCGCAGCAGGGAGAGAAATAGCTGGCAATACCAAAGTTATATGATTGAACAAGCCTTCTTTTGTGCTGGATTCTTTCTGTCAGAGGAATCACACCAATGATTATTGCAACCCAGAGAGGTGTAAGGTTTAAACAACTGGGAAGGTATTTGTAGCCAGCTCCTGTAATGTCCTGCCATTGGAAAGACATTGTTTGCAAGTGTTAACAAAAGTGTGTCAGACTGGCCTAATCTTTTATTCCATGTCCTGTTACTGGGGAGCGTCAGATTCTTCCCTTTTTCCACCTTTTTGTGAATATGAGCCAAGTGTTTTCCTTCTACGTGGTGCTCCACTAAAATGTGGTCTCCAAGTGGAATTTGGGACCATGCTATGCCAGTGAAGTGAAAGGTTTTGCAGGAATGGAAAACAAACAATAATTACAGTGAGAAAGGACTTTTGGATTGAGATTGACCAGGATTCTGGTTTTAACGACCTTTTCTCTGAAATGCAACATATCATAATATTTCAAAGTTCACTCTGCATCTGTTTTTAGAGTCAGACTACTCAGCAGAAGTTACTGCTGTCTCTGCAGTACCTGCACAAAGCACGTCCAGTTCAGCTTTGACAAAAAGTCACTCCAAATCAGTTTATGTCTGAGAGGAAGAGAATTCTTACCCAGCATAAGAAAGCTATTAAGCCTAGTCAGTATTGACTCATTTCAGAAGGAATGTCGCCACCAAGCATGTGTCCAATTAGTTTACTGGTAAAATTTGTATTTGAGATTCATCTACTGAATATGAAATTGAAAGTAGGAAACTTGAGGCCCAAGTCATAACCCAGATATAGCTCTAGGATGTAACCATAAAATGTAAGCATGATCCATAGGCTTTGCTGAAGGCAATTAATTAAAACTGAAAGGGTACTTGTGAAAACTGCATTTGTGCCCACAACTCTGTAAGAATTGCCAGTTGTGACAACTCTTGGCCATGGCCATTCTGCCCACTGTTATATTCAGGAAGGGAAGGTGTGACTATGGGTAACAGCCAGGATTCTGTGCTGCTTTCAGATATTGATCCTGGATGAAGCAACGGCTGCTATGGATACAGAGACAGACTTACTGATCCAGGAGACCATCAGAGAGGCATTTGCAGACTGCACTATGTTAACAATTGCTCATCGCTTGCACACGGTCCTGGGCTGTGATCGGATCATGGTGCTAACACAGGGACAGGTGAGCAGGGAGGCGTCTCTGCCTCCAGTCTGGTGCTGCCATGTGTGCAGTCTGAACTGAGGGGACAGCTGCATGGCAGGGTAGAAAATCCTCTGTTCATTCACATCCGTGGTAGTAATACTCCAACAGTTGCTGCCTGACTGTGACAAAATCAAAGATGGCAAAATTTCTTTTTCATGCTAAGAAAGTACCATAGAATAACAGTTTATCTTTAAAAATATTTCTGAAATGCCTTTTGTAGGTTAATTCTGAGATGGGTAATAACATAAACATCCCTGCTGGACCTCAGTGGCAGTGTCCCATTACTATGATAAAGCCCTGTGCCATCAAGCACACTTATGACAGATACTTACCTATTTTTCAGGCTTCCATTTGGAAGTCATAAATAGTTAAATGTAAGAACATTGGGCGAGGCTCTTAAAGGCAGAGAAGGCAAAAGCCCATAGCATCTGCCTCTGCCAGAGCCACCAGAGGTTAGCTTGCTATTGAGTTAGTTCCAGTGTTCGAGCCAGTTTGAAGCATTCCAGGTTACAGCATCCATAAATGCATGTACTTTTCACTGCATGGTGTCTCATCTAAAGATGAATGCTGTGTTTTCTGTTCTTTACTATCACAACACAAATCCAAGGGGTGGGAGTCAATTTTCTGCTGAATTTTGCTGACATACTTTACCTGCCTTGTTTGGTTTCAGGTAGTGGAATTCGACACCCCAACTGCCCTTCTGGCCAACGAGAACTCGCGCTTCTATGCTATGTTTGCTGCTGCGGAGAACAAGGTTGCTGTCAAGGGCTAAAATTCAGGGCAAAGTCACTTTAATTTTGGAGAGCTACGCTGCCTGCCTGTGGCAGGCCAGCTCTTCTTCCTCCTCCTCCTCGCAGATTATCGCCTTTTCATGTTTTAATTTTTAGCACAATGTGTCAAGCCAGAGAGTTTTTAAAACCATGTCAGAAGAACTCTTCATGTTTTTATTATTGTATTTATTCCATATTACTAATTTTTTGTTATTAAATGCACTCTACAAATGGCTCAGGGAGCCATAGTTATAAATGTATCAGAGGCCTATAATGAAGCTTTATACATGTAGCTATATCTATACATAATTCTGTATATAGCCTATATTTACAGTGGAAATGTAAGCTGTTTATTTTATATTAAAATAAGCACTGTATTAATAACAGTGCATATTCTTTTCTATCATTTTTGTACAGTTTATGGTACCAGAGATCTGGCTTTGTTATCGGACGGTATCAGACACCGTTTTGTCTTTTACAGTTCGTCTTTTCCTAGTGCCGGATTTTCTGCGTGTCTGAGTGGAAGTGAAGCTTTGCAATAGTGTCCTTTATTGTCACATCTTTGTCTAGCGCAGCAGAGAAGAGCTCTGTGGTGTAACTATTGCATTGTAATTTATCAAAGCTATTTGGGGCATCGCTGATGTTCACCACGGCAGCGGCTGCTGCTTCCCATGATGCTTTTCCAAAGCAAGGTTTTTAGTGATCAGAGTGGGGAACCACTCCTGAGTCACATTAAGGCCTTGTATTTTCTCAATGTCCTGACACAGTATTTCTTGCTGTATCAGCGGAGTTTATTTTAATGCAAGCAAGCCCAAGCTCTTCTTGCTTTGCTGATCTAACACAACCAAAATCTTACTGTTTGTGGAATGATCTGTAACAAATTAATCATAATGTTCAAGTCATACCCTGTATGCTGGCAGGAAAGCCTTTTCAGAGTTGCTTCAGCTGACTGACTCTTTATCTTGAAGCTGCTAACACTCCTCAGAGGTTTAGACTGGCTTTCACTGGCATGGGTAGCACTAACTCTTTGTTCTGCTCACTTATACTAAGATTAATCAACATCGATATTTCCTGTTTCTTTCCTGCACACTTGTTAAGGAAGCAGTCCTCGACCCCACATCTTCTGGAACCTTGAAGGGGTTCCTGTCAATCAGGATGTAACACTGGTGTAGGACATGGTTTTCTTACTGTAAATGACCTACCTCAGGTTACTGGGTCCTGCGTAGTGCGTTGCCATGATCACTGTACACCATCCCTGTTTTTTGGGACCTGTGGCCCGGGGGGACACAGTCGCTCCTGTGATAGCCGTGACTTATTGAATGGTCAGCGTTGCATGTCTTTGTCAACTTGGACATTTTGTAGCCTTAGCATGTTTGCAAAATGTCTCATTGAGGCAGAAATCTGAAAAGTAAATAAAACTATTTTGGGTTTTGTAAATTTTATTGGCTTAAGTGGTTTGTTTTTGGGCACATAAATAACTTTGCACCTTTTTGAGTCCTGGGGAGCAGGTCTGCAGTCTTTTTGTGTGGTTTTTTTTTGTTGTTGTTGTTTTTTTCCCCTTGGCATGCATCATGGTCTGATCTTTCTTTCTTCAGAGTAAAGGTGTTTCTTTAAAAGTGTGGTGGGTGATTTTTGTGCCCTCCAGACCTCCAGAATGGGGGTAGCTTGCAATACATACATGTGTGTTGAGTAGTACAGGGAGTAGTACTTTATTGTGCAAGTATTCAAGCCAAGTGGAAGGGTTGAGGTCAGATGGAAGACCTTCTTAGGCTCAGATTTTCCATGTTCTTTACCTGAAAGCACTACTGTTTGTAGTGTGACATGACTGCAAAGTCACAGAAGCATTTCTACCTACCAGTACCACAGGCAAATTGTGGCATTAACAGAGCTTGCACTGTAGCTGGAAGTAGCACAAAAAGCATTGTTGTGATTGTTCTTAACTCTTGTCCAAAGCAAGAATTAACTGGCATAGACCTTACCCTGCTCACGTGCCTGGAGTTTACTCCATGGACTTCAGTATTTCCCTTGAAGGAAATGGGCTAATGTACCTGGTTCTGAGTGCTGCTGGGGTCAGTGTGTGGCTTCACTTTGCAGCTAAGGCTGAGCTAATGGCAGTCTGGGCAAAAGGGGAGCCATCCTGATGTTATCCTCCTTCTTCTTCCAGGCTGGGACTTCCTCTTCCTTTCCTGATGCCAGCAGTGGCTCTTGTGTGGTCCAGTTCAGAAAGCTAACTTGCAGAGAGCAGGAATGCTGTACAAAGAAGGAGACAGGAAGGCACCACCTGGAAGGGAGGTGAAGTGGGGCTGCTCTTTTCAGTAGGTGCTGACTGTAACAATAGCATAGGTGTGAGAGGGAGCTGCTCAGCACTCACTGCCCCAGCGCAACTTCCCGGTTACGCTCTCCTAAAGAGCTAAATCTTCACTGCAGCTTTGGTGAGCTGAAACAGCTCAGCAAGGTGTCAGACAAGGGCCTGTGATGGAGCAGGTAACAGTCACCTGTGAACAGCAGGGATTAATTCAACCATTTTGTTAAACCGTAGCTGCAGCACTGTTACTTTGGAATTAAAGACAGAGACTGACAGAAGGAAATGTTCTTTCTGTTGTGATCACTTCTGTGCTTCATTTGGCACTTGGCTCACAGATGTACTGAACTATTGCTGCTCACAGGGCAGCTGTAATTTTTTTACTGGCTTTCATCCTGAACCACAGGATGGCCAAGCTGAGGCCTGGCCAAGGGCCCTGTCACTGAAGTGGAAGGAAGAAATATTAATATTTACAAATGGGACTGAAATATCTGTATCTTTGAAGCATTCTACAAGAGGTTGATGATGATGACTGGAATGTTCAGGAGTTGGATTCTGCTTTAGAATTTATAGTGTGATATCCAAGGAAGACTTCATCTTATGAGGAATAGAGTAAAACACTGGGATTGGGACAGAGACTTTGCTTAAAGAGATATCCTACCCAAAATAGCATGGAGATAGCACATGCTTCTGTTCTGGTTTAATATCAGCTGGCAACTAAGCCCCACACAGTCCTGTGGGATGGGGGAGGGAATTGGAAGAGTAGAAGCTAGAAAACCTGAGAGTTGAGATCAAAACAGTTTAATAGGGAAAGCAAAAGCCACACAAGCAAAGTGAAACAAGGCATTCATTCTCCACTTCCCATGGGCAGCCATCTCCACTGCAGGGCTCCGTTGTGGGTAATGGTGACTTGGGAAAACAAACACCATCCTTCCGAATGTCCCCTCCTTCCTCTCCAGTTTTTATAATGCCATATGGTCTGGAATATCTCTGTGGTCAGTTGGGTCAGCTGTCCGTGCTCTGTCTCCTCCCATCTCCTTGAGCACCCCCAGCCTCCTCACTGGTCAGGTGAGGAGCAGAAATGTCCTTGGCTCTGTGCGAGCCCTGCTCAGCAGCAGCTACAACATGCCTGAATTATCAACACTGTTTTTAGCACAAACCCCAAACACAGCTTGATACCAGCCACTGTGAAGAAAATTCACTCTAGCTCAGCCAAAACCAGCATACCTTCCATCAAAGGCTGTGGCCCAAGACCAGCAGGTATGCAAGAGGAGAGAGATTTGCCTGGGATAACTGGTTACTGTATTGTTCTCTGGAATTTCCATTACGTCAGTTTTGCTTGTTCTGTCCAAACACAGCGAGTGCAGCTGATCCTGATTCATTATCAAAAGCTTAGAGCCTCTTCAGGAGAATGTGTTCCTGCTCATCTTGTCTGTCTGATGAGTGGACACATTGTACTTGCTTGGGACTTCAACCAAAGCACAGGTAGGATTCTTCTAAAGTTACCCAGGAGTTAGTGTGCAGTTAGATTGGTGTAATTAAGTGCCAGATCAGGCCTTGAAGTTGTGCTGGCGTGAACACCTGAGGCCATTTCACCCTTACCTGTGGTGAAGGTCGTGCAGGGTCAGATCCTGAGGTTGCTGGGGCTGTGCTTTGCACATCAACTGTAGGTGAAAGCCAGGTCAAACAGGCTTAGTGTATCACTGGGAACAAAATTTGAGAAAGCTGAATTTTTTCAGAAGGCAAATGGTATGAGTGAGAGAAGGTGTCAGAAGGATAAAAGCAGAACGTTTGATTTATTAAAGGAGAATGTGGACAGCAAAGATGGCAGGACAAAGTGTTTTTCTTAGTTACAAGGGGATTTATTGCAAGGACAAAGTTGCTCTTTGAAGGTGCTTCAAAAGAGCACTGAGAAAGTGCAGGGTGCTGTATGCAGCAACCGAAGAGCCTGAGTGCTATCTTGTTATTTTTTATTGCAACTGTGGCATGTGTTTTACTATATATAAGTGATTACATGAAGGTTTTCTTTAGCTTCAGGTCGGTGAAGGGTGATTCTGTGATTTGTTTAACCCTTGGTTGAGCTGGTAACCGCAGCCACAATGTGCTGAGGCCACAGTTTGTGCCTCTGGTGTGACGATACAGTGGAAACTGAGCTGGAATTTGGTGCAGATGCTGCAGTTGTTAGTGTAAGGCTTGGGAGGCTTTTAGAATGTACCACTGTGGGTTCAATAAACCCACAACCATGTGAGAAATGTTCCTGTCTTCTCCAAAATATGTGCCTTGGAGCCTCATCAGGCAGTGAGGTAGGCAAAGCATAACAGTGAAAATTAGAGTGAGAATAACTTACAGAAGTGTCATTACAGGGGACAGAGACTTTACACTGCTCTTGGGTTGAGGGGAGTGCAAATCACTGTTACTTGCACAGATCTCCTTCATTCCAGCTTGCTGACTCCTGCTGTTTCCATGCAGAGAAACAAGTGCTTGTACAAAGCTGATAATTTTGTGGTTTCTGTCCCTTCCCATTTAGGAAGGCAGCAGTAGAGGGTGTGTGATTGATTGCCTCGAGTTCTGGGGAAGAGTAAAGTGCATTATGTCTGATCTGGGCGCTTGGGGCCAGTTTGCAGTGAGAGTTGGAGGCAGGGAACTACGGGCAGCCCAGCTGGGAGGGAAGGGATTAAAAAAAAAGGTGTGTATGGGGTGCAGGAAGAAGGGAGGCTATTTAGGGTTAGCTGTGAGCTCGATGTGGGGGTGTGACCAGGAGGAGTGAGGAAGCCAAAATAGGTACCGGTGGGATGAGGGTGCAAGAATTTCCTGCTGGGAGCCGTGGTGTGGAGGGTTTGGGGGTGTTTGTCGTGGAGCAGAGGCGGGGGACGGTGACAGTGAGGCATTCAGGCAGTGCGGAGGAGACAGAGCTGGCTCTGAGGAGACAGGAGTGACCCGAGTGGGGCATCGTGGCCATGCCAATGGCCGTCCCCAGAGCAGGAGCGCTGGGATCGGTGTGTCCGAGCCAGGCACCGGGGCTGGGGTATGGGGAGAGGAGGGAAGCTCGGCGTGGGCCGGTTAAAGCGGCCCCGTGAACAGGGGAACGGCTGGACGGAGCCGCAGGTGCACAGGGCGGCACGTGCGGATGCCCACGCGTGTGAGTGAGGGAATGAACG